>QJPP01004320.1:14053-34252 GCA_003996215.1 Jaltomata sinuosa
CCCCCCCCCCCCCCCCCCTCTCTATATGTATTATGAGCTGCCGAGTATGGATTGGAGGTACTTTATCTGATATGCTATTCGTGTAGTTTATAGGTTATACTATGCTCTGCTTTTACTGCTGTTCTCTCTTGTTAGCCTTCTTGCTTTTCAAACTTACTTTCTGGAGATTTCTGCGAAGCAATTGTATGATTGTTTTTGTATGAACTCTTTCCAATTAAAGCTTGAAAGTTTTTGAACTTTCGAATTCTACTGCAAATGGTAGAATTTTTTTGTTCTGCTTATGGAATTGCATGACTTCTGAATTAATCATTGTGGTCTCATCATTCACGCAATTCCCCCGTCCATCGATTGATCACGCGAGTATGCATCCAGTCAGCGCATAGCGAATGAAAAAAGCGTTCATCCTGGATTCTCTTCCTCAAGAAAAATGTCTATCAATTTGGGGTGCTAAAGTTCAAATCCGTAGTGATCTCTGCTGATGTATATAGTGTGTCACGTTAGGTAACTTGACTCATTTCCATCGATGAAATGAATCAATCTCGGTATGTCATGAATTCATGTTGTCCACGACTCTATTAGCTGCTCATGATCAAGACACTTTCTTGACCGGCAGAACCTATGAAGGTTGGAAGTTAGAACTCCTTGTCACCGGCAGCTGGTTAAGATGGGCCACTTGCCTAAAGTTCTGTTTTGTTTTAGTCTTTAAAGAATTTGGAAGTCGTACTTGCTGACTATGTATAAGACAAAAAATACTTACACCAGAGTCCACACAGCAAGGGATGGGAGGAACGCTAAGAAAGATGTTTTATTAGAAGTAGGGATCATTAGACCAAATACTCTTTGGCTAGAGTAGCTGCTAGACATGTCATGACACGGGGCTGCTTGAAATATCTTGTAGTGTTGGTGCTTAAGCTCTATTTGCAGCTGCATTAAGCAGGGACCAGCGGAAATTTAGCGAAGTAAATTATTTGGGGAGGGTAGTGTCAGACTTCTGTAATGTATATCAGCTGGTTTCCTTATAAAAAACATATCTCAGCTGGTTAAAATGGGTCACTAGCCTCCTTGTGTACTTATTCTTTAGTTACAACACTTTGATTACATAATATGCATGACTTCTGACTTAGGCTACTTACAGATGCTCTTAATCAAGAAAATTTAAATGACCCTTAAGCTCCCCTTCAGCTGGTTAAAGTTTGTTACTTGTGTCCTTTATCTAATGCACCACACTACATTTCACTTACAGTACATGTCATGTCTGTCTCTTCCTTTTCTTTCCTTATTATTCATCTTTTATGAGATTTCCAAGGGAATTCATATTCTAAATTTTATGCTTTATGAGCTCTGTGCCTCTATATGTCTTCTGATGGTTGTTGCTTTCTTGTGTAAATCCATATGTATCATTTTTAGATACTTACTGTGTTTCCTGTCTGTTAAGAAGTTAATTTTAGTGTTTTTTATTATTCTTATTCCTATTAACCTTCGACTTCAGAAATTCCGACCAATAGAGCCCTTTTGTGGCTGATGATAGCTTTTTGTTGTTATTCCAATGGTCGCGTACTCTTTTCGTATTGTGTGAGATCTCTTCCTTTTCTTCCATAATTCTTTCTGATCTCGGGTCTGTGGGCTTGAAATAGACAGGTGTTTTATTTATCAGAACATCACAAATGACTTATTGGCATTGGCAACATCCATCATTTATATTACAGTCTCAAGGTGAATATCTGGAAGTTGTTCTTGTGCTTTGTTCCAATATCTCTGGAGTCTTTATTCAGACTTGAATTTCACATATAGTGCTTCATAACCCTGAAGTGCTTGTTACTTTTTAATAGATGTCAAGACTTCGATCATCAAAACTTCATGTGAGAATCACTAGATCTAGTGCTTTCCAATTTGCAGTTTACTGTAACACGTGTTTCCTAGACTGAAAATTGGATTTTGTTCAACGTGGTATATATATCTCTTTTCTTTTTCCGATCCTTCCATTTTTTCCTTCTATAGATTGGCAATTTGATACATTTTCCTTCTCAAATGAGTTAGGTTAGGTGAAAGTAGCAATATCCAGAAAAGCAATTCAGAGGAAGAGCTAACACCCTTTTTTCTCTTCACCAACGTAAGCCAACTCTTATCTCCTCGTTTACCTCAAACCATGCAATGCTAAGCAGTATGTGTAGACAAAGAACTTGACTGGCTTTCTTCTTCATTACTGAATATTCTTGCTCAACACCCATTTCTCTTTGTAGTTTGTTCCATTGAAGAAATAGATTCTGCATATATACCAATATTCTTGCCCAAGAAATTCTAGATTCATTCTTTATGTGACAGTAACTTCAGCTTGATGGTTCTTGTTTCTTTGTCTGACAATTGCTTCAGCTTGATATAGATTCTGGTGTTCTTTGTTCTTTACTTATTATAGTATGAAGAAATTGCTGGAGGTGCTGGTGATTCAGACATTTGACCGCGTATTGAAGCAAATGTTCGAGAATTCCACTCTTAAAGCTGTAAGTACACATTTCCTGTATCGTGATTAATTATAATGTACTCAAATTCACATATATCAAGTCAAATTTCATCAAAATGATTCTGTCAAATGCTTACACTCTAATAGATGGTATCGCAGCTTTGAGTTTTGTTATGTAAATGGATTTAGATAGTTAGCATTTCTCTTAACCGATTGGTTTTGTCAAGTTTAGTAACGATTGACTAGTATCTCACATAAATTGGAACAGAGGGAGTAGCTTTTATCATGACATCATTGTCCTACCAATAGTAGTTGTCACAGGATAAGAAACAGTTCGTGTTCCCGAGTTGCATTCTTTTGCATTTCTCTTCTCTGCTTCCCATTTAAATGCAAATGCATGCATCTCTATGGTAAGATCACATTCTCATGCTTTATTCAGGAGCCAACGGAACAGATATTCCAGGAATCCTCAAAGCAGAAATGGAGTTCTGTTTTATCAAAAGAAGAGTCCAGACTAAGTCTTTACTTTAAATAACTCCCGGAGACAATGTTAGGTGCTGGGTAGCGCGCCACATCTATTCCGGGTACAGAGGTGACAAGAGGTGCTAACCGGCCACTCAACCCAGCAGGCCCAAGTGTTGGGAATTTCAGAGCACGAGGGAATAAGCTCTCATTCCCAGACACCTCGTCTATGTATTTAGTGCCTTCCCCGATTGCTTGAAGACAGGTGCCCGGTAGATAAAAGGCCTTTGGGAGAAACCAATGAAAAGCTAGGGTGAAGCCTCGAAGCTGACCCAAGCACAAGTCCAGAGTAAGTCTTTGCTTTAAACTAACACCAAAAGTCTACTGTTGTCAATTATGTGTATTTTGTATGAATTTCATAGCAAGATTAATGGTTATGGGAAATGCTTAAAGAAATTGTCCTAGTGCTTTGTTCTTATTATGGATTGCTTTTCTTTTGCTGAGTTTTTTTTATAATCCCTCCGTAAGAGCTCCCACCTTTTTTGCTCCCTTGGTGACTCGAACCCACAACCTTAGAATTGGAGGTGGAGGATGCTTACCATCTTGACCAACCCCCTCGTGTTTTGTTGAGTATTAAGCTTGACATATTATTTTTAATCACAATGCTATTATATTTTTGTTGGCACACGAATGTTATATTGTACAGTATAATTTTTGTTATATCGCACCTGGCTGCCCTTTTTTTTTTTTTTTTTTTTTTTTTTATAGATGTTGCGTTTTTGTGTTGTTTTTTTTTTTAAAAATAAGGAATTGTTGCATTTACGTTTTTCTTATATCAATATATTTATAAATTGTTCCCCCCCCCCCCCCCCAATCTTTTGCAGGGAATTGATGCATGGAATGCTATATACATTTAATCTCTTTAATTATGGCTCTTACGACCAAGAAGGCATTCTGGTAGGAAGGCTGACCACTACATAAGTCGCCATCCGTTCCTTTGAACAAGATTCTTGCAAGCTTGGATCAGTTGTGCTTGAGGGTGATTAGAGGAAAATCAAATGAATCACAACATGCAAACAATATTCAAAATCTGTTTCAAGAATGACCTGTTTTTATTGCGATGCTAACGATTTGATAACTATCTTTGTAGCCCTGGAATGTTGGTTTAATTCGATGTTGTCCAAGGAGTTCGAACGCAGGTGTGGGCTAAAATAAATCAACTGTCACTCTTGGTCCTATTGAAAGTACCAGTGAAGATCCAAATCGAAAAGTGAAAATAGGATTTTCATCAAGAGTTCGACATCGACTTTTTATATTTAGCGTGATTATCTTACAAAGGTTTTAGATGAACTCCCTACATTATTTTTTCTCAAATACTGATCTGAAGTTTTGCCGTTGAAGATCTTTTCTATAACAATAATAATATATTCAGTACCTTACCTCTATCTTAGAGGTAGAGAGATTGTTTTCTATAGGCTTTTAGTTCGAGGAAAAGCAGTTTAAAGTAGTTCGGTAAAGGAAATGACAGAAATGACAGAAATGAAGAAGTCATAGCAAAATACTATATAAAACATGACAAAGCATTTTGAATAGTAACTATATCAAAATAATATGATAATCAAAGTACAAGTGATAAATAGTAATAGAAATAGAGGAAGAAGAAACTACAAGAATAATGTTATGACTACTAGTGTGGAAGGATAAGCGAGATTACACTCTACTACCTTAATCTGTGTCCTCCAGAACCTCTTATCTAATCATGTCCTCGGTAAGTTCTTTTCTTTCTAGCGATGAGGTAGATCACACCTTGCATACTTCGGATTTTTCCTGTGAAATCAAGATTCTCATTCTCATCATCATTTAATGAGAAAATCAGAAGTCCCGCATCAACAATCGCGGAGTCTATATCTTGAAGATGGAATTCAAGGGCCTGTGTTGGTAGATTGACCAGAACGGCACTGAAGAAGTTGAGCGTCTCCTGAAGTTCTGCCTTTTTTGCAATGCAATTACTAGAGATCGGTAGTTCTTTTAAGGTGTGTCGGAGAGACTCCAGAAACCCAACTTCACAATCGAATACATACTTAATATTGATAACGGGATACCATTGTGAGTCAGCCGAATTTAGAGATTGCAGGATATGAATATAGAACTTGCAGATGCTTGGCTGAATGGGCTGGATTTTGCTCTGCAGAAGATCAGAAAGCAGACGATTCTCTTCATTCGGAGCTGTGTCTTGATACATGTATTCATTACTTGGAAGGTACAACCACGTAGCGATAGTTGTTTCCCAGGCCACTTGTACAACATGAGTGAAGAAAGCATGTTGGACCTGAGGCTCTATGCATCTATCTGGAACAAAGCAGACAAAACTAGAGAGGAAATTCAACTCCTTCAAAACCTTTTCAATTTGAACCATGTGTCCTCCAATATAAAGTGGTGAACTTGTATTATCGAATTTCAGTAAATTACTGAGATGGACAGAAACAATGTCAATGAATTTCATTACAGAAATGGGAATCACAATACCATCATCGTTGGCTAAAAGTTGACATGATATTGCGGGAAAGGAGAAATTATCCTTCATGATTTCCAACTTAGTCTGCTGAAACTCATATTGTAAATGGCAGATAGTCATAAAAATGGTGACTCCAAGGACTTACTTGCCTACTGTACACCTGGATGAGTTCATCTGCAGTACCATGGAATAGTGCTCGGACTTTTTCCCAGCTGACATCTGGTCCATCTTTGAAGATATGCAAGTCGATAATGACACTCAGGAACTTGAAATCCCTTTTAAGGAACCTCAGTCGATCTAACGAAGACATATGTTCTTTTGAAAAGAAGTCGAAGGAACTCCATTCATCTTCCATCCACTGCTGAGTATCCTCTGAGGACAACAAATAATTTTCTAATAATATAATGAATGAATCGCATTCCTCTCTAATCTGCAGTGGAGTTTCAAGGAAATCAGACACCTTTAATCTAAATTCGTTCAAATACATACGGAATGAGCCCCAGTTCTCTTCAATACACAGCAGAACGCTAAGGGCATCAAGTTCCCGTGCAAACAGATATTCATCTAAGAACGTATAGAATGAATTGCATTCATCTTCAATCCGCTGCAAAGTTTCATGTAAATGAGATAACATTGGCAGAAACTCGGGTCCGTCGTTACGGGTAGACCAATCGTGCCAAGTTTTAGAGTTAGAAAACTCCGTGTTTGGGAGTTTAAAATTCTGGGCTAGGTTAGCTTCTGCCGGTTTTGAAGCGAGGTAGAGTCTAGGGAAATCTGGGTAAAAATGGGTTTAACTGTCTTGGATTGAGCTAGTTTTCCACGTAGCCAAGACATAAAGGAGTCCGGGAGACTTTTCGGAATCGAATTTGGGTAAGTAGAACTCCCGGAATCGCGTTTGACGTGAAAGGGTTATTTCGGGACGTCGGGGGAACCAAGTGTGTTGTCAAATGGCCAAAACTGGCACATTTAGGAACTTTCTGCCCGTGACGAGTGCTGTCACGCGCGATAGCCGCCACCGCTATAGCGGTAGAAATTACCGCTATAGCGGCGGTCAAGGGGCGGTCAACTCACTTAAGACCGCTATAGCGGCAAGTGACCGATATAGCGGGACCGCTATAGCGGGCCGACGGGTTTTTAATGCAGAAACAGCTCTCAAAACATCAGAATTTCACAAGTTTGTTTTGGGAGAAAGGATGGGCGAATTCAGGCGATTTTCTTCATTCCTCCGCCAAAAATCGTTCCTAAGGTACGGTTTTCGTTCCCCACACTTTGTACTACGTTTCCTATGTGGTAGAATTGCTAGGAGGGAAATTGGGGAAGGTTGGAATGACCTAGGGATGATGGAATTCGGGGAAGAAGGTGGTTCCAAACATGTATGTTCTTGGGTGTTGATTTAAGTACGTTAAAATGATCATAGGCTGTTTAATTTCCTGTTTTGTCCATAAAAAATGATAAGACTAGGAGAATTAATGGTGGAAAAGCCCGGAAAAAGGGTGGGATGATCATGGGTAGCCTGTAGTTTGGGGATTTGATATAATCCGGGTAATGTACAGGCTTGTATGTTAATTGTATGCATTATGTGTTATTTTTAGACCAAGAACGTGAGAGGAATCCGGAACACGGGAAAGCTCGGGTTGAATAAAGCTTGGAGCATTCGAGGTAGGTGATGACTTTCGTATTTCTACGAATGTGTATATTCATTGTACTCGTTGTCTAAGTAATTGTGTGCATTACATTGCTTAGGGAATTTGTGTGGAATGTCTAAGTTCGGTTTACAGTCTATGTTTGAATGGTTTTTACTTGTTGGCTTTACAAGGGGTGTGCATTCATTCTATTGATTGTTGTTGTTGACATTCGGTTGGCTCGGGTACCATGTCTGGTACGGGTATAACACATGGTTGGCATGGGTACCACGCCTGGTACGGGTATAACATTCGGTTGGCACGGGTACCACGCCTGGTATGGATTTACTTTATTGCATCTTGCACTCTTTCATTGATTATTGTATTGCATTGGTTGATATTGGTTCCGAGAGAGGACCAGGTTGTTTTACTGAATGTGATACTTGATATTGGTTCCGTGAGTGGACCGAGTTGTTATTGAAAAGTGCTACTGACCGGTGGTCCTTGAGTGGCCGGGAAACTGTTGTATGATTGTTGAATTGGTCTTGGTTTAGGCCGGGTAAATCATTACTTGTGGTATTTGTCTAGAGGGGATTCCAGGTTGGGTCCGGGCTAGACGGTAAGGTGTGGTTATGGTTATTCTTGTTGGTGTAATAGAACTGTAAGAGATGGATTCATGCAGTAAAAAGCTAGGTAGAGACCTGTAGTCTAGAGATGCATGTGATATTGTTGCATGTTTGCCATACTTGTTACTGGATTTTGCATACTATTTATATACTGTTTTCTTGAATACTGGCTGATGATCCTACCAGTACACAGTGGTGGTGTACTGATACTGCACTTGTCTTTCTTTTGGTGAGTACAGGAAATCTTCCAGCGGCTGAGACGAGACCTCAGATTTAGCACCGGCGATTCCGATCATCAAGGGTGAGCTAGTGATTCGAGCTACCTTGGGATTATCTCTAGAGTTTTTAGTCCATTTGTTCGGACTTAAAAACTATTCTTATTTTGTTTGGGGTTGCATCCCCATACTCTAGATTTGGTATTGATGTTTGGTACGATGACTTTCAGTTCCTAGGTGGAAAATTTCCGCAGTTTATTATTAATGATAAGTTTTTGATTAGTGATCTTATTTCTATTGCTAGTTTTCATTTATGTTTGCTGGTTTTAGGCTGTTAGTCTAGGGTGGAACTCTATTGGTTCGCTTATCCGAGGTTGGGTGGGTGTCACTCACGACGGGTTGGGTCGTGACACCTGTGCAAGCCGCTGGAGAGTTGTCAGGATATAAGGTGCCTCTGAGAACATATAGTCATGGAATGAACCCCATTGGTCTTCAATCCGATTCAGAGTTTCAAGAAGATGGATTTCATCCGAAAAGCTACGGAATGAACCACATTCCTCTTCAACCAATTGTAGAGTGTCTAGGAAATGATATAACTGTGACAGATGTTCGTCTTCAAGCACACTGCAGGATGAACTGAATTCTTTTTCGATTTTCAGCAGAGTTTGGATGAGATGAGCATCGCCTCGAGAAACCAATTTCTTTTCAACATACTTCAGTGTATCAAGGGGATGTGATATGCTTGAAGACATGTAGAAATATCTCCTCTTCTTTCTGCAGATTATGTGATAACAGCAACTGTTATTGAATTGAACAAAGTAAGGAAACTACAATAAGGTTTCTCTTTGTTTAGATAATTTTGTAAACTGGAACTAATTGGTTTCAATCTGACATCTAACTACTGCACATGCATTTTACTAGCCCCTCTGTCTCAATCGAAGTGTCTTACTTTCCTTTTTGGTTTGTCCCACAAAGAGCGTCTCTTTCTATATTTAATAAGTTTTTCAATTCCAACATGCTACATGACAAGTTTAAGATCACAAGATTCAAAAGTCTTCCTTTATTTCGTAAACTCCATGTCCAGTCAAACTAAAACACTTAAATTGGGACGGAGTGAGTACTAGTAGTTATGTTCAAATTTGACCAAGTCATTGTGGCCTTCAATGAATTTTAATGTTATTTTATTATTTCAAATTTGACTAAGTGATTGTGGCCCTCAATGAATTTCTGTAATTTTTAAATGTTTAGTTGCTTCAAGACATGTCTGTTGGCTTGTCTCATTTCATAGCTGATGTGAGCTAGCAAAAGAAATACTTGTAAATAACACCGTGTTATTTTGGTGAGGTTCACTGCATTGTCTTCTCTGTCTGCAATGTTTTTATACACAACACAGTTAGGGGTCGTTTGGTAGGGTGTATAAGAATAATACTGAATATGGTGTATTAGTAATGCTGACATTATTTTTTATCGACGGTTTGGTTTGTTGTATTAAGTGATTAGGGTGTATTAGAATAGGAATAGTACCCCGTATTGTCAATGTCATGATTTACTATGATAAAAATAGGTTGAAAACACTACCAAACAATGGACTAAACAATACCAAAGCTAATATATATATTATTTTCTCTAATCCTCCTACCAAACGACCCCTTATAGTACAAGAGAAATATATTCAAGATACAATCTCAAGTATTAAGAGTTAAGACTAAGGAGATGGGACAGAGAGGTAAATTGTTAACAAGAAAGTAACTGTGAAGTGTAACTCTTATTTCTTGATCTTAAAGCAGATTAAAAAAGAAACTTATCACCTTGACTGAGATGGTGCTAAAGCTGGCTGACGCTTCAGTTGCTGCGGATGAAAATTTTGATGCCACTGTTCCACTGTAGTAAATCTTGAACCAAATCTGGAGACATTTATCAGTCTAGACCTCCCCATAATATTTGGCTTCAAACCCGAGCTTTTATCCCTTGCTTAAATCTGAATACTTCCATTGGTATTTCTGGATACATTGAATTGTAGCTTTTTGCGTACAAACACAGGAATAAACATGCTGACAACCAAACTCTACCCAAGAAATTGAGGACTTCATGAGTTTATCAGATTTTTCGACTATTCTGTTCAATCAAAAACTCAACTATATAGTTCTAAATTGGAAGATATTTTATCCCATGTAAACCAGGCTGATAAAACTTGCACAAGGATCTTACAAGAACAGTGGAAAATTTCTCTGACTGAAGGAAAAGTGATTACAAGGAAATGAAGGTGCTCAGAGGTTTTCTTGTCAAATCTTTGGACGACGATTAAGGTTTGTACACAAAAATATAGTACAAAGATACAAACGATCTGAGCATTTTGCATCAACTTTCTGTGGTACCTGTTCAATATAAAGTCATCCCTTGTTTCAAATGCAAATAAAAATACAAAATGAGTGACAGATTTGGCTATTCCAAAGAGCTTTACCTACTCTGTCCCAAGTTAATGACAACTTGCATATCTGGCATCCTAAGTTGCGTTATGAAACAATTTATAGGAGAAATTCAAGAGACACAAAACGAGAGAGATTACATCATGGGTGAATTTCTTCTTTATGCATGAGATAACGACAATCCAACATAGCAACTCACAGTGACAATAGATTCATTAGTTCCAACGACAATAGCAAATCTTTGTCAACTCACAATGACAATAGATTCATTAGACTCATTATGGCAAAGCATATGAAAAGGTATTTCAGCTCTCCGCAACAGCTTCACAAGTTTTAACTCAAAGAAATCATCACGATCTTTAATGAGTTGTCTCACCTTCTGTAGGATTCCATATAATTATGCTATTATAGAGACCTGTGGTTCAACAGTCAGACCAAATATTACTAGCAAGTTCTGTTTCTGTAAATTCGTAAAGGGATTTTGTTAATTTGGAAATAGAATTACTGCTATATACCTGACGCTGAAAGGTAATTGGATGGATCAATCGATAATAAGCTGACAGAGAAAGCTATTTCTTTTGTCAACATCTTAACTGAAACATCAGTGAAACACTTTTGCTAGCTAAGTTCCGAAATTATAAGATGAAATCATCACTGAATCTTCCCTGTGTCTTCAATTTGCTTCAGAAGGTTGTTTCAGAATTCAAACCATCCGAAAAAGGAATAACACCGTTTCAAGAAATTGACAGCAATTACTAGGTTAGCAAAATGTAAAACGCAAGTGAAGCAGAGGAAAAACAGAAAGTTTCCTAAGAGAAAAGAGCCAAAAGAAATTAAAGATAGTTTCTAAACAAGGAAGAATGTTATTGAAAGCCACTCCAAGTAAAAGTTCATTTCTAGAACTTTGGAAGACAGTCTCATCAAATTCCGATGAATACACTCTCTATTTTTGTTCCGAGTAACTTCAATCTTAAATTGGCTACAAATAATCCAATTAATTTTCAATCACAGCATAATATAAGAGGTAGTTTATAAATAAGGAAGAATGTTAATGGAACACCAGTCCAAGTAAAAGTTCATTCACGGAGCTTTGCAAAGACACGCTCATTTGATTCTTGTTATCCTGTAAGAAACTGTATCTTTTTAACAATTTCAAGCTTTTGGAAATCTTGACACAAATACTCCAGTTAATTTTGACTCACATCATAACATGCAAATTACGACAGGTAAGTGTAACTCAAGAAAGAAAATTCTGAGTATCTTTATCATTATGAATGACGAAAGAATAGTACATCATATAAACTTATGCTATCTCAGTCGAGCTTTTCTTCTGATAATTCTTTGTCAACATTCTATACTTCCTACTACCATCCTTAGAAAAATCTCTCTTTACAAGCCGTGCTTTCACACATGCTGTTATTGGACTTCTGCTAATGCTGAAGAAATCGTCAAGGCTTCTAATACAGGTAAAGTTTCTTCATTTGACGCTTCCATTCTATATGATTTACAGCTGAAGTAAAAAACAGTACTCATCATGTTGTCAATAAGCATCACAAATGAGTACATTATTACCAAAAGAGGCCCTTTCCATATTCTTGAAGATCCGTCTCCATAGCTTAATATCTTCACTCTATGCTCAAACAAACCCTCCACAAATGTCATCCCAATAGTCGATCCAAGAAATATCAATAGCCCAACTTGTGTCTGTCCCTTGATGAGAGAACTCGACCTAACCAATGCCTCCGGTCCAGAGTCATCCTCCAAAACAGATATCACAATAGCAATATTGCAAATTATCATAGCATTTGCTAAAATTATAGAGAAAATAATCCCAACTATCATCGCGGGGTACAAAATCAAGTCCGGAGGGAACCCCATTACAGAGAAAGCACTACTCACCGCCACAAGAAGTACAAGAAACAATGTAAGACAACCAGTAATCACCATACACACCCACATATAAGTCACCACTATACGCTTCCAAATCTTGGTAACAATAATACAAAACTTTCTAAAGTCGAAATTCTTCCTCGAGTAAGTGCAATCAACAGAATACGCTATAGCAGCTTTTGACAAAAGCAACAAACTAACATACAATGGAAAACACATTACAGCTGAAATCACCATTTCAGAGAACTTTTGACAAGACTGTTTGATAAAAGGCTTAAGTGGAAGCCCACTGGATTTAGCCAAAAACAACAACCTAATCATCAATTTCTTGACAACATACTGATCAACTAAGACATTAGATAAAAGAACAGCAGAAACAGGGCAAATTAACAATGCAGCAATTGACAAAAAACCGATAGGATTATACCGAAGAATCCTTACAGTTTCCTTCAAAATCTCCAATGCATCCATAGAATGAAAATGCCTATCTGGTTCATGATTTTTATCTTTATCCAATACAACTGAATTCAATCTCGGACTCAGTCGAGTTAAACTAGTACTACCTTCTTCCATATCTCACCAACCCCAATTTCGATTGTCAATTTTTCCTCAAAACCCAGAAAGTAAAATCTGAAATCCCATTTCAGATCTGTATATCTCTCGCTCAATACACAGACACTGGTCGAAAAAGATGGGCAATCTAATATATCAGTACATTGTTTTAATATTACTTATGTATATTGTTGATTAGTACGTTCAATTGAATGACTCTGCCTCGTGAAACGAGTAGTGCACACGAAAAAAACACATACCCAAATGAAAAAGAAGGTGAATGATTAGAAGAAGAAGGTAGTATTATTCATGAAATGCATGCAAGGTGTGGGGTGTGGGGGGATAACGTGAAGGGAGAGGAAGTGAAGAAGAAGAAGAAGAAGAATCGAAAAAAGTGAAAGTGAGATTACAAAAAAGGAAAGAATTTTAGTGATGTGAATGAGAGGCTCAAAAATTTGGAGTTTGGATTTGGCATTGATTTTTGGAATTACGTTAACAAAATGCGTACGCCATGCGCCCTCATTACTAATTTGACTATGCATGCATGAAACACGACTACGAGGATCCCAATACTTTAATTTACTCTCCACTTTTACTTGTCATTTATTTCCTAATTGAATTTCCAATTTTACTTGTCATTTTTGATATATCAAGGAAGGACAACTTCTTTTTTCCTATTTTACCCTTGGCATTAATTGTTTATTCTTCAAACTAATTTCAAGATACAATAGTATAACCATCAATTAATAAGAGTACTATGGTAAAATAGTCATATTAATAATTATTTTCTTAAGAGGTGTGACAAGTAAAAGTGAACAGAGGGAGTATTTTTTTTTTTGGATAGAATCCGGACTATGATATGTTTTGATTGAGCATCTGAATATATGATAACGCGTTTTTAGTAGACACTTTGCGAGTTAGAATTTTGTAGGAATTTTTGTGTGTGTTTTTAAGTACGTAGACAAGTTAATTAACTTAAAGTATATTATGTTCTTTAATTATAGGCATTAATTTTAATAAGCGGTAAAACTTCATGTAAGTTTCAATTGATGTTGATGCACAATTATTAAAGGAAGAGACATATTTCAGGTATTTAACTTATTTATGTCATGGACGCTTGTGAACAGATGCAAAAACTTTTCGAAAATATGAATAGAAAGTGTAATTAATTTAAATATTTTATCATGCATTAAGGTATTCAATAGAAATACGTCATAATTTGAATATATAAATAAAATTTATTAACAAGTTTAATTGTACGTGTATTCAGCCTAATCTTTTCGAATACGGTCATTTGTTTCGAAAAGGTCATGGATTAATATTATACTTTTCGGGGGAGAGAATTAAAATTTCGAAAATGTCATGAAATTAGAGCATTTTTGTCATTTAGCTATGAAATGTACTTTGCAAGGAAAACTAGTCATGAAGTCCACAAAAGAGGCTAGACATTTATATATTTTTTTATGAAAGTCAATGAAATCATATGATACGAATACAAATTAAATTTGAGGAGCAACCAATTAGGGACAACCTATTAAAAGAAATAGCAATGTGAAAGTTTTACACTTTAAATATTTATTTGTATCCTATATTTACATCAAATCAGTAAATAATAATATATTTTACTTAATTATATTATATATAATAAATTATATTAATTTAATATAAATACTCGATATGAGTAAGTTTTTACTTGAATTATATCGAAAACATCAAATTTATGTACTATGTGGTAAACTTTGCATTAATTAGTGAGTAAAAGTCAGTAAAAATCAGGTTTTAAAATTATCATGTCAAATTGTCAAGACACTCGTTGGATGTAGATTGCATGTATATTAATTATAGTATTATAGTATTAATAAGAATATAATTAACTATGTCAGGGTTAATTAATAAGAAGTGTTAAAATCCCAAATGAGATTTCTATGGCATGAATTCGACCGATCTAGTTGGGTTAATAAATTCTGAAGGTAAAATATTAAAGTACAAACCCCAGGGTATCATATTTTAGGAGTCCAAATTATGTGATTGAATAAATTATCGACCTCATGCGGGTCAAGGACTCCTTTTTAAAGGGGAAAAGGATCATATTTGTCTTTTTACTATTGAAAAAAGTCTAATATTGCACTTCATTATAATATCAATCCATACATCCCCATAACGTTATAAAAGTGGTTTACATTTGTCTTTTCTCTGTTAGTCCCATTCATTTTAGCCAAAATGACATATCAACTCACCGAATCAACCCTTCTTCTTCCACCATCAGCTAAAATCACCAATATCTTCACCATATATATCATTACCACCAACATAAATCATTTAATTTAGACATTATTGAAATATTTCTTTGAAATTACCGTATTGATCTCCTATACAACATGTTAATTTACAAGCAAATTGTCAAAAAGAAGATTAGTCAAATTCCAAAATTAATGTATGTTCTATGCTCACTAATATATGAAAAATCAAACTGACTAGTATGTATTGTCAAAAAGAAAAGTCATTGGTTGATAATCAATCTTTGCAATTTATCAAGAAAAAATTTAAAGGCCTAGACCAATTTTTCTTTCTTACAATTTAACCATAAGACTGATTTCACGAAGGATAATAACATCTTATCCACTATAATAGTATAGCCACAAAATTATATTTTATCATATTAAAATAACTAAATCCTATACATTTTAACAGTAACTCGCTAAATTCTTACTGTCATCGTGACTTTATAATGAAAACTCAATTACTTTAATTTTGAACAAAGAAAAAAACAAACAAGAAACTTTACTGTTAAGTTGATAAAATTGAATGACTATGCATGAAATTATCCCTTTAGCCACAAAAAATATCTTCATTCACGAAGAACGATTTTTCCATTCTCAAAACTTGAATCTCTGCTCAAAAGTAAACATCTCAACCATCCTATTACATCTTTCGGTGTGGTAACCAAATATTAATATCATCACGACTTGGTCAACTGCAAAAACTTCCAATGCCACTGTTGAATTTTTTTTTTATTTGAATGTTCCTTTGAGCAAAATAGTCAAAAGAAAAAGCTCATAATAAGAACTACTACAAAAGATGCAAAAAACGTAAAAGGGGTATATCTTAAATTGTTTCCTTCATTTTCCATTCTATTGGAAATCTTCGTTTTCTTCTTCTGCTTCTTCGTTGATCTTTGCTAGTCATTATTCATCTCCGATGTCTGCTTCTAACGAAAATCGTATCCCCCTATGGAGAGAGATCCTAAAATCAACCGCGCTTATAAACAAAGCTAATTCTGGCCATTTTCGCGTACTTTCAATGCTCTTCCCCTTGCCTCTCTTTTTTACTCTTGTCGTATATCCTTCTTTCCACCTCGCCCTTTTTCATCCCGAATATGATTTCACTCAATTTTTCCAGCTTCCTGTTTCCAGTTTCGAAATTATTGTATTCCTTATGCTCACCCTGTTTGTGGTCCTGTTATTCCTCTGTGCCCTAGCCACTATTACACACAGCACCGTTCAAGCGTCCTACGGTAGGTCCATCCACCTCGTTTCGTCAATTAAATCTATAAGAAATTCCTTCTTCCCCCTTCTCTCCACCTTCATCGTTTCTCATACCATTTTCATTTCAATCACTCTCGTTTTCGCCCTTGTCTTAGTCTTTTTACTCCAAACTATTCAAGCTCTCGGATTAATTGAGCTCAAATACGATCTGAATCACTTCTTATTCTTGGTTATTTTCGTGTTAATTGTGTTGGTACCGATTCTGGTGTGGCTACAGGTGAACTGGTCATTAGCTTATGTAGTAGCAGTGGTTGAATCAAAAAAGGGTTACGAAACACTGAGGAGAAGTGCAAATTTGGTAAAGGGGATGAGATCGGTAGCTTTGTCGATGATGCTGTTTTACTGGCTTGTAATGGGAGGACTGGTTATTGGTGGTTCAATGTTTTTAGTCATAATGGGAACAGCAAAGGGTGAACAATGGATGTTCTTGGTGGTGATATTGCAGATATTGGAGAGTTCAGTAATGGGATATGTGATGATGAATCAGTATCTTGTGGGGAACGCTGTGTTATATATGTATTGCAAGGACTTGAATGATGAAAAATTGCCCTTTGAAGTCGGAATGTCCGCCAACGACTACGTATCTCTGCCAGAGATAGAATCAGAATTTTCATCGTGAGAGTTCAAAATATGAAGAAAGATCTACTATATATGTAAAAGAAGAAATGTTTTACAGTAGAAAGAGATTCAAGCTCGATGATTGAGGAAACTGAAGAAGCAGTGCTCAGAAGAATAGAAGAAATCGACAACAAAATAGTTGAGAAGGAAGTTTGGATGAACCCCTTGCATCATGTGGCTCTGCTCTTGGATGATGAGAAGAATCATGTTATTGTTTAATTTCTCTACGAGTCAATAAAATTCGATTTGATTTCCTTTAAAAAAAAAAACAAAAAAAACCCAAAAGTGTACGTTTTTGTTTAATTTGATGTTGTTTTCTCCTTGTTGAATATTGAATCAAAACATAGTTGTACAGAAATTGATGCCAACAATATATGGAGTATATATTGCATTGTCGATGAACTATGAGTAATGGTGTTTAATTAGCAGTTTCATATATTTTGTCCTAATCCCAGTCATACACGAACGAACGAGACACATGTTAAAAATAACTAAAATTTGAGATACATGTTAAAAATAGAGATAAGACATAAGTACCACCCTAAACTATGACCGAAATCTCAGAGACACACCTAAACTCGATGGAGTACATGTTTTTGAAGTGGGCAAAACCTCTGCCTTAAGGAAAAGTGTATAACCAAAGGAGAGAGGCTAGTACATAGGTCCTATTACCCCCTGAACTCTTTTGAAATGTAATTATGTACTCCTTGAAATAAGATAACCAAATTTCTTGCACAAGGTGTTGTGCACGCGGCGACCTGAAAATTATTTTTTTTCTTCATTTTTTTCGTCTTCCGTCCTTTATTTCTTCCTTCCTTTATATCCCACTTAAAAATAAAATTTAAAAAAAAATGAAAAAGAAATTGGTGATAGGTGGGGTGAAGGTTGGGGGTAAGGGGTGGGTGGGTGGGTGGGAGGTTGTGGGAGAGGTGATGATAAGAAGAGAGAAAGAAAAAGAGAGAACTCATTTTTTTGGGTGAGATACTCTTTCCGCCATGTCAACAAAAAAGGAGCCCAAAAATATACAAAAAATGAGTTCAGAGGGTAATAGGATCTATATAAAGTTCAGGTGTGTCTCTGAAATTTCGGTCATAGTTTAGAGTTGTACTTATGCCTTATCTCTTAAAAATAACTAAAGTTTCAAGCGTGTGTCTGAATTTTTTGCCAAGAAAATAATAGTTTTAATTTTTAAATTTCAACACTCAAAACAATTCTACATAAGCTCAAATTGAAAAAAAAAGTTTCATATATTATAAAGAACAAATCTCAATTATCAATTGTTAAATAACAGCAAATCTAAAAATTTACTCAACTCTCTTTTAAAATTTTATTTATTAATGATTAAAATACATATTAAAATTAACTAAGATTTCAGACGCATGCGTTTGGATATAAAAGTAGAAAAAGAAGCATGTGCTTCTGCATGGAAGTTTCCCCGTGCAGAAAAAAACTTGGGATGATATCGACATCAATGACTAAAATTTATGTCAAAATTTTAGTTTTATATATTTTAATATTACTTTCTCTGTTTCTAAATAATTGATCATTTTAGGTAGAGTATATTTTTAAAAAAATTGCTCAAAATAAAAGGTGCTCTTACTATCTTATCTCTAATTAAATTTTGTTGTATATTTAATATGATTTTTTTAAATTAATGATTTTTGGTTATGTAAACAAGGGCAAATTTGAAAGATTATGATCAATTTATTCTTGAAAGTTCAAGTGATCACTTAATTAGGAATAAAATAAAAAGATAAAATAATCATTTATTTAGGAACAAAGTAATTAACATCCATATGTTTGAGCCCACCCTGATCTACGTTGTGTATAAGCATTTTGATTTTCATAAAAAAGAGAATTTAATAATATTATGTGGGATCATTTTATGTGGAATTATTTGATTTGACACGATATTTAAAAAAAATGAAAGATTTTTGAAATTTGTGGTCTAAATTAATCCTTAGATATTTGTGTGGATGTAAATCATTTCAACGCATGTATCTATTTGTTTAACTTTATAAATTAAAGGGTTTAGATGTCAGCTAAAGCCAAGTTAATAAACACGTTTATGTATTATGCGTTATTAGAATCTATTGCAAGAGTTTGAGATGTTAGGCGAAAAAAACATGGCAGAACAGTACACATTTGCTCACTGAAGGTCGAGCAGTCAGCAGTATCACCTCGAAGCTCCTCCATATTGCACCCTTGGCTGCACCCACACTGACTAAAAACATGGCACAATAAACCACCACTCCTACGATCGCGAGCCCGTAGTACATAAGAATCGCGAAAGCTATCTGTCTCTTCTCCTTCACGAGATTGACACGTGTCTCGTGACCCTTTTTTGATTTGACTAATGACCAGTTCACCTGTAGCCATAGCAGAAATGTAACAAGCACAATGATTAAGGCCAAAATAAGCAAAGACAACAAGTGATTCGAGTAGCATTTGAGTTCAGTTAGTTTGAGAGATTGAAGAATTTGGACTACAAACTCCAGAGTTAGGGCGAAAAGACTAGCGAGTGAAATGAAAATGGTTTGCGAAATGATTGAGGTGAAGATAAGAGGAAAGAAGGAATTTATGATAGATTTAATAGACGAAACAAGGTTGATGGGTCTATCGTACAACGCCTGAAGGGTGCTATTCGTGGGCGTCCGAGAGGACCTATTTAATGGCGCGGGTTGGTTCGGAGGGGCTAACGTGGGGTTTTAGGATTTCAAACGTGGCCCAGAACGGGAAATAGGGATTTTTCGGTTTTTTCGTGTGCTATAGTCCATGAATTTTGTGTGATATGTGCGTCCGACGGTATTTTGGCCAAAATTTTTTGTGGGCGTCCGCGAGGACCTATCTTAAGGGCGGGTTGGTTGGCAGGGGTAAACGTGGGGTTTTAGAATTTCAAACGGTGGCCCGGCACGGGAATAGGGATTTTTCGATTTTTTCCGTCGTGCTATACGTCCCATGGATTTTGTGTGATAGTGCGTCGGACGGTATTTGCCGAATTTTCGTGGGCGTCCGGAGGACCTCTTTAATGGCGGCGGGTTGGTTCGGAGGGGTAAACGTGGGTCTTACGGATTTCTAACGTGGCCGGAAACAGGGAAATAGGAAATTTTTCGGTTTTTTTCGTGTGCTATAGTCCTGGATTTTGGTGTGTATGTCGTCCGGCGGTATTTTGGCCGAAATTTTTCGTGGGCGTACGCGAGGACCTCCTTTAATCGGCGCGGGTTGGTTCGGAGGGGCAACTGGGGTTTAGAATTTCAAACGTGGCCCGGA
>QJPP01004321.1:0-179197 GCA_003996215.1 Jaltomata sinuosa
CTTCCTTGGACATCGTGCACCTCAACGCAGGCAATCAGCCTAAGTTGAGGGTGGCTACTATAGAGGTAAACCCTATTTTGGCCCTGGTCCTGCCATGGACATCGTGCACCTCAACGCAGGCAATCAGCCTAAGTTGAGGGTGGCTACTACAGAGGTGAATGATAAGAAAAGAGGATGAAGAAGATTGGTTGGGAATAGAATGAAAATTCGGGTGTGTGCCTAAGAAAAGAAAAGAAAAATAAAAAGAGATGAAAAAGATCGAAAAAGTAATAAAAAGAATTGTCAAAATAAAGAGGCCGCACCTGTAGCTAGAGAGAAGGAAATAAAAAGGTGAATAAGGATGGACAAAGCAAAGTTAGGTGGTAATAAGATGTCGGTTGTTCCAAGGAGGGGAGGGCTTAGTCACTAACCCCTAAATGTATCCTACCTGCACCTGAAGCCTCATTACAAGCCCAAACAAGTCCTGTAGTGATCCTGAGCGGCTTTCTGAAGAACTGAAATAGAATAGTAAGGGCAAGCCTATGGTATCGCATGTGCATTGTTGGAAATCGTTTGTGAGTGTGAGCGCTTACCTAGTCCCAAATCTTGTGTGTGGGATTTCTTTGTGGTGAGGGCACCAAGATGTCTATATTGTCTATTGATTGTTAGGATAGCTGCGTATGTGTATGCATAATATTCTATCATATCGGAATGACATGTTGGGATCCTTGCAAGTTAGTGTTTCATACATTTGTGTGCTATGAGGGAGCTTGCTTTAATGAACTAATGAATGACCATGAGTTGCTAAAGAGACTAGTTTGTTTGCTTAGTTGAGTCGTCGTATTATTGTTTTGTGTCATGTTGCTTGAGGACAAGCGAACGTCTTAAGTTGAGGGTGTTGATGTGCCGCCATTTTACGGCACTTTCTACTCCTTTAAACTAAGAACAATCGTATGTTTTCAAGCAACCGTTGTCGTTTTTGATGTTTTTATGTTGTATTTTCAGGAAATAGAGACAAACATGAAAACGGAAGGAAATACGCGAAAAAGAACATTCTGGATAAGAGTGACGGCCTGAGTGACGGCCCGTCACACATGTGACAGTCCGTCACAGTGACCGTCAAGTTGGGCAGTGCCACTGTCTAGTGGTGATGGCCCAGGCGACGGTCCGTCAAGCCAGTGACGGTCCGTCAGCCTGGCCGTCGCACCTGGGCAGTCGGTTACGCGGAATCCGAGCATTTTTGGGATTTGTTTCCTAGACTCCTATAAATACCCTATGTTAGGTTTATTTTATTAACCAAGCTTTTTACATACTTTACCCAATAATTTTAGGAGTTTAAAGTCGAGTTTTGAGAGAGGAAAACACGCAATACACGTTTTCTTCCTCCTCAATCTTGTTTTTGATTTGTTCTTGGGATCTTGTTTTTCTTGTTCTTGGAATAATTAAAGATTGTTCTCACTACATTGTAAGGATCTCTTTTCTTTATTATGAATATGACTTTCTTTTATTCTTCTACAAGCATGAGTAACTAAACCTCCCACAACTAGGGTTGTGGGAGCCATGGCTAAAGTAGCGATATAGATTCCGGGTAGCGACGGGTTCAATATATATGTTGTCACGTTGGTAATCATTCATGATTTAACGTTTTCTAGTGGTTGCAAACATTAGAACATGCCTAGGTTTAATTTGCTTGAGTAAAGAGATTAAAACCGGGAAACTTGATTAACAACGAAGATTCGAGACTACCAACTCTCGTCTTATGATTAATGCTGTAACTAGATTAATCTACTTGATATTTAGGATTGAAATCTAAAAGCACACCTTTTCAAGTTCGGGAGAATTGAAAAGTAAATTTGTCTATTTGGTTGAGAAACGTTTAGACGATGCCATTAATTCAATCACATCGTGACACGCATCTAGAAAGAACCCGGTTAAGCTTAGGATCGACATTGTTACCAATGCCATGGTAAACACTTCCCTAGCTCATTCTCCTACTGATTATTCTCATACATTATTATTTGCTTTTGTTCACACAACCCCCCCCCCTTTATTTACCGGAAACTATTGACCATTAGTCACATACTTCACTAAAGGCTTAACTTTCACCATATTCTCTGTGGGATCGACCCCAACCTTTGTTGGGTTCTATATTTGACAACGATCGCTTACGCTTCTTAATTGGAGTGGTACTTTGAGCGTTATCAACTTGAATCAACATTTCTCCGAAACAACCTCGTATGAAAGTTTTATCAATTTCGTTGAGTCTGAAACATCGTTTCCACTCTACTAGCATTATTGGTTTTCAAATATCGATTTCCAATTGTGCCCGGAATGCCCCGTCGTAATTTTTTAAAATTGCAGAAAATCAGTTGCGGCCAGCAGCTATAAATAGCTGGAAATTTGTTGTTTTCCAGCCACTTCTCCTCACTTTTCTCACTCTAAACTCATTTTTCTCTCTACCAAAATTGCTCTTGGTCATTTCTAATCCTTGGGGAATCAATTACTTGTAGATTTTTCGTGTTTTTCCAATTCTCTGTAAGTCATCTTCCCCACTTGTCCTTTAAGCTTCTCTTGAATTTTCTTAATTTCCTCCACTGTTGCTCCTACCAAAGCTTGGAAATTCTTATGTAGTGGTTTCCCCTAGCTCGTGCATGCTTCGTGGAGGTAAAGGATTATCCGTCTCAGCTTAAAATTCCATCTTTGTGGTAAGTAATTCATGCCCAATTTCCATTTTTATTTTCGAAATTTCCATTCTTTAATCCCCAACTTGGGCAGGCTGTTTTGGTGCCCTTCCCTTGTCCAATTGTGCTCAAATTTGGAGCATGACTTCTTGTCATCGTTTGGGTCATCGTGATTCTTTTTGTTTTTGGTTTTGGGTTGCGGGCCCTGCGGGCCTGATTTTGACCCAGATATCGACCCGGCTACAATTATAGCAATGTGGGTATTATTAGACTCGTCTTAATATTTTATTCATGAATTTGATAGTTTGATTCTCGTTCGGAGCTTCTCAAAGTAGCTCGGCCTCGAATATCATCGTTCCCGCAACTTGTCATCGAACGACAGGTAGGTTACGGCTTAACTCCCTAGACTTTGCATATATCGGGTAAAATTGTACTGGTTGGCATCCTTGGATTGGGTTATTAGGTTGGCACCACAGACCTTGACCGCTTTTCCATGATTCGTCCTATTTCTTTCCTCCGTTGTGAGTAGTATTCCTACTAGTTCATATATTTATTACCCGTGTGACCTCGTGAGGTCTTGTTGACTCTGGAACATAGAAGGTGGGATTATTGGGAATGTCCGCGAGTCCCAGACATAGAAATATCCTTCTAGGTTGGTTATGCTTGCTGAGTAGCTTCGGAGCCTGTGTAGGGCCGTTAGGTTGATTGTGAGCTGTCGGGCAGCTATTTGGGTTGATCATATCATTTCCATGCATATAAAGAGAGTTTTCCATGTTTTATTATGGTTTTTGGCTTCGGGCCTACAAAAACTGATTTTCTAAACCTTGCATGGCCCCGGGGATCCATTTTCAATAAAATTAGATTTGGAAATGATTTGACTTGATCCGTGGATCTTCTTGGGGTAAAAGAAGATTAAAATATGGTTTTTGTCATGATTTTTCAACTATTGCTAGACTCGACCGGGTCAGAGTGCTAGCTGAGTTTTCTTACTGATTTGAAATGACTTTAGACTCGACCAGGTCGAGCGTCTGAGACATTTTACCATGGTTTTAGACCCGATAATGCCCGAGCACCATTGAAGGGGTTTTTGAGACATCTTTTTCACTATTTCAGTCCTAGACAGGGTCTAGGCATGCATATTTGATACTTATCCACTGGCTTGAACCTGGACTCGATTTCGGAGGACACGTTTTGATTCTGAGTTTAAGTATGGGGTTTGGGAACTCCATGGACCTTGCCGCTCTAGGCCTGAGGCTTTGGGCTGCGTGTGCCGGGGGAAGGGTATATGGTGGAGTAGAGGTATACGGGCTGTGTCCTTCCATGAAACTTGCCTGCTAGGCCCGATGTGCACTGGAGGAGGTACATACAGAGGTTCTATTTCACCCCGAGGTTTTCATGCATCATATCATTCATTGTTTGAGACACCACCCTTGTTTGTTGTTTGTTGATTCTACACTCCGGTAGTATGGGATGCTAGAGGGTTTGTTTTCACTTGATTGCATTCCTCGGTTGTATGAGCGGCCAAAGGATTTTAGGTAGACTCTTGATACCATATTTTGAAATCGTTCCCTATTACGGTCGAGTATGAGTATGATTACTGTAAGGTTGTGAGTTCTTGGATTGAGTTTGTATGACTAGATTGGGTATTAACTCATGTATGTCGAGCATGTCTACCTTTATTCTTCTCTCCCATTTCCTTACTTGAGGTTATCGGTATACCGCTGTTAGAACTTATTTACATATATACTATTTTGCGAGGATCCGAGGTGCATCATCCTTACTTTCACCTGTGTCTGTTGTGTGTGAATATTCTATTTGCTAGCCTTGTATGTTTCCTTATGTTGTCTTCCCTCTGGGCTAGTTCCTGTGTACGTTTCGATTGATTTCTGTGACTGTTTGTTTCTACCCTGTCTGCTATTGCTCTTTTAATTTATATGTGCCCAGTTGGCCTATGATACCTACTGGGTACCTTATGCTTCACCTTTGGTACTCACCCTACCCTCTGCATCTTATGGTGCAGATCCTAGTATGGGCCATCACCGATAGAGCACCGGAGACTCGTGCGGGGTGTTGATTTTGGATCATCTAGGCTGAGGGTGAGTTCTTGGCATTCAAAGCTTGACTTTAGTTTATCCTTGATGTATTTAGTACTCTTATAGTTTCAGAGACATTATGTATATATTACTTTTGGACCTTGTACTCCTTATGTAGTTCGGCTCTTATACGCTTTGGTACTAGGTCTTTTGGGTTGGTTTAGATTCCGCTTTGTTTATATTGCTCTTGTTATCTATTTTCATCTCCTTATGCCCTTGCTTCCGCTTATGTATCGAATCTTTCGCTTAAACTGTTATAAGGTAGCCCATTATTAACCGTTCTGGGCTACGGAGATTGGTTCACCTATTGGGGGTTGTAGGTGCCATCATGACCGAGAAATCGGGGCATGATAGCTCCTCTTATTGACTTCAGCTCCAATTTTGGCTTTGCCAGTTCAGGGTCAGAGTTTCTCTGTGTATTGTGATGCTTCAGGGGTCGGTCTAGGTTGTGTGTTGATGCAGCAGGGTCGAGTGATAGCATATGCATCGAGACAGCTGAAGGTTCACGAGCGCAACTACCCCACTCATGACTTGGAGTTGGCGGCGGTAGTCTTCGCGCTCAAGATCTGGAGGCTATCCTCGCACTGATCAGACCACTGAAATGGAACATCCTTCCTAGTCAGCATAGTCAAAGGTGCTGCTATGGAAGAAAATCCCTCGACGAACCGTCTCTAATACCCGGCTAACCCAACAAAGCTACGAACCTCGGTAGGAGTAGTAGGTCTAGGCCAATCACGAACTGCAAAAATCTTACCCGGATTAACTCTAATCCCATCCTTAGACACCACGTGCCCTAGGAATGCAACTGACTCTAACCAAAACTCACACTTTGAGAACTTGGCGTAAAGCCGATAATCTCTCAAAGTCTGAAGTACAGTCCTCAAGTGCTTCTCATGCTCATCTCTATTCCTCGAGTATACCAGGATGTCATCAATGAAGACTATCACGAATAGATCCAAGTACAGGGTAAGCAACCTATGCATCAAGTCCATGAAGGCTGCGGGGGCATTAGTCAACCCAAAAGAATAACCAGGAACTCATAGTGGTCGTAAGGTGTCCTGAATGTTGTCTTTGGGATGTCCTCCGCCCTAATCCTCAACTGATGGTAGCCGGACCTCAAATCAATCTTAGAAAACACAGCGGAACCCTGAAGTTGATCAAATAAGTCATCAATCTTGGGCATCGGATACCTATTCTTCACAGTCACCTTATTCAACTGCCGATAATCAATACACATCCGCATCGACCCATATTTCTTCTTCAAGAAGAGAACATGAGCACCCCAAGGAGACACACTCGGTCAATAAACCCCTTAGCTAACAAATCCTGGAGCTGCTCCTTAAGCTCTCTCAACTCAGCAGGAGCCATACGGTAGGGAGGAAAAGAAATGGGCTTGGTGTCTGGCTCTAACTCAATGGAGAAATCAATATCCCTTTCAGATGGAAGGCCTGGTAGGTCGGTAGGAAATACATCTAGGAAGTCTCTAACCAGAGGAACAGACTCAGGAGATGTAGGGTCAGCACTAGCATCTCGGACATATGCTAGATAAGCTAAACACCCACGGGATATCATCTTCCTAGCTCGAAGACAAGAAATGATCCCAGACGGTGCATGGCTAACAGAATCTTGCCACATAACAGGGTATACACCGGGCATGGCTATGGTAAGGTCTTGGCATAGCAATCCAAAATCGCACAGTGAGGGGATAACCAGTACATGCCTAGTATCACATCAAAATCCAACATATCAAGTATTATCAAGTCAGCCCAAGTGTCCAAATCACCAAATGATATCACATAGGATCTCACAATCTGATCCACTACTAAAGAATCTCCTACTGGGGTCGAAACAGAAATAGGAATAGACAATGGCCCACTAGCCAACCCCAAACAAGGCAGAAAGTAGGCAGATATATATGAACAAGTGGATCCAGGATCAAACAAGGCATAAGCTAGCTAACGGAATACAAAAATTGTACCTGTGATCACGGCATCTGAGGCCTCTGCCTCCGATCTCCCAGGGACCGCATAGAACTGACGACGACCTCCACCTGCCCGATTGGCATCCCTACCACCTGCTCTGCCACACGGGTCACCACCCCTATCCTGACCACCACTCTCTCTAGCCAGAGGCTAAGCTACTCATAATGGCTCGGTTGGCTGAACTGTACCCTGCTGGGGGCAATCTCTAGCAAAGTGACCAACCACACCACAAGTATAGCAAGCCTCTGATGACCTACTCGGTCGAGATGAACCAGCAGAACCCGAATGGCCACCATGGCCTGATGCCCCAGAATTTGTACCTCTCGATGGCTGACCACTGTGACCTCGCTGACTGCCCTTACCCTACTCAAACTAAGAACCAGAAGCCTAAAGTGATGCCTGTATCAGTGGACTAGATTGACCCTGGTGCTGTTGTGGCTGATAACCTTGTCCCCAATGGCTTGAACCACTAACACAATGCCTAGAACTACTGTAACTACCCTAATATCGAGGCCTCTTATCTCTAGCCCCGGTGTCATGACGATGCTAATCCTCAACTGTGCGGGCATAATCTGCAATGGCCTGAAATGACTGACCGCTAGCAACCAGTACCTATGTAGGCTCTCTGAACTCTCTTTGTAACCCCTAAACAAATCTACGAACTATGTCAGCCTCAGTAGGCATAATCATGGCTCCAAAGGGAGAAAGCTGATGGAACCGGGTCTCATACTCTGAGACGGTCCTAGTATTCTGAGAAAGTCTAGTGAACTCCTCTCTCCGACGCTCTTGATCGCTCTATGGCAAGAACTTGGCCATGAATGCCTCATAGAACTCAGACCAGGTCAAAGGAGGTGATGTAGAAGGCTTGCAAGCAACCTGTGCTCTCCACCATAACTTCGCTGGACCCTTCAGCTGATATGCAGTATAGCCAACCCCGTGAGTCTCCAATAAGCCCAAATGGTGCAACATCTCCTTGCAGGTAGTGATAAAGTCATGTGGGTCCTGACCCTGTGTACCAGCAAATCTCGGCGGTGCCAATCTCAGAAACCTACCCAAGGCCTTCTGCGCCATCTCTGTCATAGTAGGGCGAGAAGCAATAGGCTGGGCAACCGATGGAACTGGAACAACCTCAGTATGGGGATCCGCAGTAGCAGGTTGTGCTCCTGAATTCTGAACACCCAGGGCTGCCCCCAGAGCGGATGCTTGGGCTATCTCAGAAGGACGCTCCCCAATCATACCCAATAGCTGAAGTAAAAACCCTGAATATCTGAAGATTGAGTTGGGGTTGAAGTCGGCACAAAAGCTGGTGGTACCTGGGTTGTCCTTGGGCCCACATGATGCTGCTCTGAAGCTAACTCTGGCTCGTTATCCACTCTAGCAGCTCTAGCAGGTGTCGCTACTTTGGGGCGCCCTCGACCCCTACCTCTACCCCGGCGACCACCCCAGCCCTTAGCTGGAGCTGGAGGTGTAGGGACAGGAGGCTCTCCTCCTCCAGAAGCTGAAGATCTCATACGAACCATCTGTGGAAGAGTAAACCAGAATAAGTGAGATTTCTAGAAACTTTCAAGGATACTACGCACGAGAGAGGAACAAGAACAATCCATTTTCCTAAGATATCACTATAGCCTCCCGAAGATTGAGTATGCACGTCTCCGCCCCGATTCGCAGGACTCTACTAGACATTGGCTTCTATACCGATGACACCGATGAACCTAAGGCTTTGATAACAAGCTGTCACGACCCAATTTCTCAATTATGTTGGCACCTACAACCCCCAGTAGGCGAACCAATCCTCGTAGCCCGGAATGGTTAGAAATGGGCTACCTTCTAACAGTTTAAATAGAAGAGCAGGTAAAATAGCAGAAGCAAGGGAACAAGATAAAGAAATTAGATAACAAGGATAACATATATGAAAAGCAGAAACTAAACCAACCCAAAACCTGGTATCATAGCGTATAGAATCCCGAACTACATAAGGAGTACAAGGGTCCAAAAGAAATATACATATACACAAGCTGTCTCCGAGTAGTGACAGAGTACAGAATATACAAAAGATAAACTAAGTCAAGCTCTGAACGCCAAGAGCTGACCCTCAGCCTGGATGGTCCAAAAATAGCACCCCGCATGAGTCTTTGGCGCTCTATCAGCGATGGCCAACACTAGGATCTGCACTAGAAGATGCAGAGGGTAGGGTGAGCACCAAATGCAAAGCATAAGGTACCCAGTAGGTATCATAGGCCGACTGGGCACATATAAAGTAAAAGAGCAATAGTAGACAGGGTAGAAACATACAGTCACAGAAATCAATGGAAACATACACAGGAACTAGCCCAGAGGGAAGACAACAGAAGGCAACATACAAGGCTAGCAAATAGAATATATACACACAACAGGCACAGGTGAAAGTAAGGACGATGCACCTGGGATCCTTGCAAAATACTATATATGTAAATAAGTTCTAACAATGGGCGGTATACCGGTAACCTCAAGTATAAGGATATGGGAGAGAAGAATAAATGTAGACATGCTCGACATACAGGAGTTAATACCCAATCTAGTCATACAAATTCAATCTAGGAACTCATAACCTTACAGTAATCATACTCATACTCGACTATAACAGGGAACGATATCGAAATAAAGTAACAAGAGTCTACCTACAGTCCTTCGGTCGCCCATACAACCGAGGAACGCAATCAAGTGAAAACAAACCCTCTGTCATCCTATACTACCGGAGCATACAATTAACACACAGCAAACAAGGGTGGTATCTCAAACAATGAATGATATGATGTATGAAAACCTCAGGGTGAAATAAAACCTCTGTATGTACTTCCTTCGGTGCCAATCGGGCCCAGCAGGCAGGTTTCATGGAAGGACACAGCCCGTATACCTCTACTCCACCGATACCCTTCCCCCGGCACACGCAGCCCAAAGCCTCAGGCCTGGAGCGGCAAGGTCCATGGAGGTCCCATACCCCATATTAAAACTCAAAATCAAAACGTTTCCTCCGAAATCGAGTCCGGGTTCAAGCTAGTGGCTAAGTCTCAAATATGCATACCTAGACCTTGTCTAGGACTAAAACAGTGAAAAAGATGTCTCAAAAACCCCTCCAAGGGTGCCTAGGAATAATCGGGTCTAAAACCGTAGTAAAATGTCTTAGACCCTCAATCCGATCGAGTCTAAAGTCATTTCAAATCAGTAAGAAAACTCAGCTAGCACTCTGAATCGGTCGAGTCTAGCAATAGTAGAAAAATCATGATAAAAACCATATTTGAATCTTCTTTTACCCCAAGAAGATCCACGTATCAAGTCAAATCATTTCAAATCCAATTTTATCGAAAACGGGGCCCCGGGGCCATGCAAGGTTTAGAAAATCAGTTTCTATACGCCCAAAGCCAAAAATCATAATAAAACGTGGAAATTTATATGCATGGAAATGATATGATCAACCCAAATAGTTGCCCGGCAGCTCACAATCAACCTAAAGGCCCTTCACAGGCTCCGAAGCTACTCAGCAAGCATAACCAGCCTAGAAAGATATTTCTATGTCCGGGACTCGCGGACATTGTCAATAATCCCACCTTCTATATTCCAGAGTCAACAATACCTCACGGGGTCACAAGGGTAATAAATATATCAACTAATAGGAATACTACACACAACGGAGGAAAGAAATAGGAAGAATCATGGAAAAGCGGTCAAGGTCTATGGTACCAACCTAATAACCCAACCCAAGGATGCCAACTAGTACAATTTTACCCGATATATGTGAAGTCTAGAGAGTTAAGCCGTAACCTACCTGTCGTCCGACGATAAGCTACAAGAACGATGATATCCGAGGCTGAGCTACTCCGAGAAGCTCCGAACGAGAATCAAACTATCAAATTCATGAATAAAATGTTAAGACAATTCTAACGATACCCATATTGCTACAATTGTAGCCGGGTTGATATCTGGGTCAAAAGCAGGCCCACAAAGCCCACAACTTGAAACCAAAAATGAAAAGAACCACGATAACCCCAACGATGCCAAGAAGGCATGCTCCAAATTTGAGCACAATTGGACAAGGGAAGGGCACCAAAACAGCCCGCCCAAGTTGAGGATTAAAGAATGGAAATTTTGAAAATAAAAACGGAAATTGGGCAAGAATTACTTACCAAAATGATGGAAAATCAACCCAAGACGGATAAAACTTCACACCCACGAACATGCACAAGCTTAGGGGGGAAGAATTTATCACAAAATCCAAGCTTCGGATGAGAATCAATGGAGGAATTAAGAGAAAAACCGAAGAAGGCAAGTTGGGGAAGATGACTTACCAAGAGGCAAAGAACTACGGATAATCGACGAACAAATAATTCCCCAAGGTTTAGAACTGAATTGGAGAAAAATGGTGAAGAGAATTTTGAGTTTTAGAGTGAGAAAAGTGAGGAGAAGGGCTGAAAAAAATGAAATGACAGCAATAAATAGTTGTTGTCCGCAGCTGATTTTCTGCACTTTTAGAAAACTCGACGGGGCATTCCGGGCACAATCGGAAACCGATATTCAAAAATCACTACTACTAATAGAGTGGAAATGACGTTTCAGACTCAACGGAATCGACGAAATTTCCATACGAGGTCGTTTCGGAGAAATGTTGACCCAAGTCAACACTAACAAAAAGGAATTTAAAGGCTCGAAATGAGTCCAACTCACCCGGAACCCAAACCAATCACCTTACTAGCCCAAACTCAACATTCCGGAGCTGATGAAATCGTCGGATTTTGAATCCGACACTCCGATCATCGAAAGTCCCCCGAAGTTACACTTTCAGCTCCAAATGGCTTGAAAACTGAGAAAACCATACAAAACCCACACCGAAAGTTCTCAGGCCTCAACTAAAGGTTCAACTAGACCAAAATCATCTGTCCAGATCTAACGGAACTGTCAAAATTTAATTCCGAGCACGTTAGCTAAGAATGTTGACCAAAGTCAACGATATTCTAAGTTTAAGCTCTAAAACAGGCAAACAGCCAAAACGACCAAACGAACGACCAGGGCACTGAACTACCAGTCCCAGCAAGCCATAAATGACTTGGAGCCGCTACAGGAAGGCTCTAACAGTACAATAAATGTGTAAACGCGAAGATGACTGGAAGGGTCATCACAAAAGCTTATTATTGAGGGCAATTTGGCCCCAAAAATTAACATCAAGGGCATTTTCGGCCCCAAAGATAAACGGAGGGTAATATTATATCAAATCTCATAGTTCAATGGTATTTTAGACCCTTCTCCGTATTAACATAAAAATAGTTCAAATATAATATGAAAATTTATTTTTCTACTATATATAAGCGACCAGGAGGGACTAACACAGCTTTTGTTGATTGTACAAAAATCTCAATAAATTGTACATTATATTAAAGCTTATCTTATTGTTTGTATAAACACGTGTGCAAACATAGGCATCAAAAGGTTATACAATAAGTTACATGAATTGTCAATTTGGGCTTAATATCTATAAATATATTAATAAATTATTACTCTATATTATAAGAGGGAGTTGACGTGCTTGAAGCAGGCATAACGTCAACGTACCTGCTTCAACTCCCTTTTAGTCATTTTTCGTTAATTTCTTTGTTTTAATTTATTTGTTTTATTTTTTAATTTATTATATATTTGAAAATTGCATAAAAAAAGATAAATCACAAGAATTAACAATTTAAAAATATTTGAAAGACAAAAAAAAATTTGGTTGACTCTGAAAATTCTATTAGTGTCACATAAATTGGGACATAGGAAGTAACATATATTATTTGAAAATGATGTAAAAAGTACTATAAATCACAATAATTAATAATTTTAAATTTTTAAAAGACAAAAAATTTAGTTGACTCTCCAAATTCTATCAACGGCACATAAATTGGAGTAGAGAGAGTAACATATATTGTTTAAAAATTACGTAGAATACTAAGAGGGAGTTAAGCAGGAACGAGGTGAACGTTCCTGCTTCAGCATCTAGGGACATTTTGGTCATTTTTATTAATTTTTTCGTTTTAATTTATTTTTCTTATCTTTTTAATTTATTATATATTCAAAAATTACACAAATATGATAAATCACAATAATTAACAATTTTAAATATTTGAAAGACATAAAAAAAAATTGGTTGACTGTAAAAAATTTATTAGTGCCACATAAATTGGGACATAGGAAGTAACATATATTATTTAAAAATAATATAAAAAGTACTATAAATCACAATAATTAATAATTTCAAAGACATATAAAAAATTTAGTTGACTCTCTAGATTCTATCAACGGCATATAAATTGGAGTAGAGAGAGTAACATATATTATTTAAAAATTATGTAGAAAGTACTATAAATCACAATAATTAATAACTTAAAATATTTTAAAAACTTATAAAAAAATTGATTGACTCTTCAAATTTCATTTGTGCCGCATAAATTAGGAAAGAGAAGTAACATATACTGGGTCGTGCTGGCACGGGCGCTCCCATATCTTGTATATAGATAGATAAATATATCATATAAATTGATAGATAGTTTCTAATTTATAAAGATTCTTTTATAATTTTTTGAAAATTAAAAGAATTAAGGCAAGTTTTAATTTGTCAAGATCTAAAATAAACTCTAAAATTTTATGTAGAAAAGTGAGTGTATGTGAGGTCGAACAATTAAAATTTGTATATAAGAAATACAAATTATGTAAAATAGAGATATATGTTAAAATAGAAGCATAATATTTAAGTTTATTATTTTTAAAAAATAACTAGGAACAAGAAATAGGAAAAAGTACATAAATATTAGCGTCGGAGAAAAGTAACATTATAGTTATATTGTTCAAATAATTAAGAAAATAATTTTGTTTAAACAAAGAAAGGTTGTCTATATGTTGTTAACAAAATTGTAATTGATTTTAAAGTCTTAAATGTTTAAGGCTCTCCACACCAAAAGAAACTTCCATGAAAACTAAAATCTAAGCAAAACAATTCAGACCAGTTGAAAGAACAGCTTCAGATCTATTCGGAGAAGAAATGCTTCGGGAAGAGCATTTTTTGCTGGAGGAAAAGAAATAATACTTTAAAAATAAATTAAGGATTGCAGAAGTATGCAAAGTAACGATTTCTCTCTCGGTAGCTCTCGTGGACGATCTCGACTAGCTTTAACTTGTTTGTTTTACTTGCTCGTTATTATCTTTTTGATATTATTTGTTTCTCTTAGTTGTTAAGTACTCTAGCCGCTAATAAATTGACCCCTAAAGCAAGATTAAATCGTAACGCGTGCTCTTGACTCACTTACAAATTCAACTGCACCAAATCAACGGTAAACACTATGAGAAACAAATAATTCTGGAAAGTGAAGTCACACCATGTGATAACTGTAATAGGAAACAACAATATACTGGGTACGTACTACGGGGAATTACAATGGTAGCTCACAACCAAAAATTCTGTCATATTCCCCCTCAAGAACTACTTTGGACCACAACTCAGTTACTAGGTGTGAAGGAGAAAAAAGTTAAAAAACTTCAATTAGAAAGGATGGTTTTAGGGATAACTGTAATAGACAGTTTTTTTCTTTTTGAGTCACTCGATTCTAGATTTTTAGACAAGTAAATATTGTTTTTGGCACACAAATTTACTTATCTAATAGCAATGTTTGCTAACTTTATTTTTGGAAACAATTTATGTTTGCAACTTTTATTAAGCTCTTTTGTGCCAATTTTATTGTCATTTCTCTTGTTAAGATCTATCTTACTCTTCTCAATTGGACATTTTCTAGTAAGCACATTTACAGAATATCTAAACCTGCACAAAATAACTTTTTTCATTAAACCAATAACATCATCTACAATATCACAAAAGACTGCAATGTTTACTACACCATCCAAGAAGACCTCATTTGTTTTCATTAAGATGACGTATGAATCTGAATGCATCTGAATGATTAAGATGTTATCTCTAGATCTGAATACTGAATTATAAGATTATTTATTTTTCAACATCTGAATATACATAATTTATTTATTTATAAACATAATATATACACAATTCAAATAATACAATAATTAATATTAAAAAGATAGAACTTTAATAAAATAAATTTATTATTTAATAAACAAAGAAAATATTATGTTCGGTACTGATGGTGGATATAGTTTGTGTGGTGGTTATGGTTGGTGTTGCTGGCTAGTAATGGTGGTGAAGATAGTTGTGATGGTGGAGGTGGTTAGTATTGTAGTGATTGGTATGAAGGTGACAGTTGATAGTAATGATGGTGGTTGTGATGATGAAGTTGGTTATATTAGTAGTCAACGATGTTGATGGTGGTGGCTGAGAATGTGTGGTAGTTGACAATGTGTTGTTGGTAATTGAAAGTTGTGCTAGTTGTGATGGTGAAGGTGGTTGATGATAGGAATTGACCGTAATGATGATAATGGTTGATAGTGATAGTGGAGATGATGGCGGTGGTGATGCCAGTAAATTTAATTATAATGATGGAGGTAATAAGTCACGCGATAGCGACTGACAGTAGTGATTGATGGCGGTGATGGTTGTCGGTGGTGATTCTGAATATTGAATGATTAAAACTGTTTGTTTTCTTAACATTTGAATATGTTGAGTTAAAAAATTATTAAGTATAAAATTTAAACAATACAACAACGATAACATAACTAATATAGTCCCACAAGATAAAATTCAAATAATATACTAGTAATAAATATTAACATCAATAATATAATTGAGAAAATATTAATATAATATAATAAGATCATTAAGCTAATAAAATATATAGTTGACAATAATGTATAGTCAAGCAATATAAATTGCTGCATCAAATATGTAGTTTAAAGTGTGGGTTTTGTGAAAGAAAGCGTCATTTATGGGTTAAGCATTTAACATAATTTCATAAAGAGCATTGGATGATCTTAAGACTTGAGTGTAGATCTAACCAAATCAGTGCTCTTAAGATCCATTAAATGATTAAAAAATTTAAAAAATATATCCAGTTAATGATTTACCGTTTGAATAATTCAGATTCACACCTTCATTAAGTAGAAACAAATGATGCCTAAATAACAAGAAACTGAAACAACAAAGAGGTAATCATACAACTAAAAGAGTATTACAGTGCTCTTTACAACAATGATAATCAAACTACACTACTTTAGAAACTAGAAAGACAAGTGAAGAAATAAAAACAAGCAACTTCAGCCTTCGTAATTTATCCTCCATCTTAAACATTTGAGCCACCAATTTCATCCTTTCTAGAGAAACATCCTCCAAGCTAGCCACCGTGTTTAAATATTTCTTTTCTACCTCTACACGCTTTAGAGAATTATTCAAGTTGTTGATCGTCATTGTCACATGTGGTGGTGGCATATCTTTGTCGCGTTATTCTTTTTGTAATTAAAAGTTGTCGCGTTATTCTTAATAACCACATGACGATTCTTCATCAAAACAAGGGCATGGTGAATTTTTCTTTACCGAAAAGAAGCAACTTTTACACACAACCAAGCTTGAAAGAAAATGGAACAAAAATTTAAGAACTAAAACGAGGAAATTGTGAAGAGGGATTAAGTGGAACTTATAAAAATGTGGGAAATGGTCAAAAATACCCCTCTACTTTTGTTTATTGGTTAAGTTTACCCTTGGTTATACTTTAGGGCTAAATATACCCCTGCCGTTAGGAAAATATTGATTGAAATTGATTTGGAAAAATTCATCCAAATTAGGGGTATTTTGAATATTTTCCTAGCGACGGGTATATTTAGCCTTAAAGTATAATCAAGGATAAACTTAATCAATAAACAAAAGTAGAGGGATATTTTTGACCTTTTTCTCTAAAAATGTCCTATTTTGATGGAGAAAACGACTGAAATGAAGGGCTTCGACAATATCCAGGATTAGGTCCAAACCTAAGGCGGATCTAACAAATGGGGCAAATTCCACGTTATGAAAAAAGTAGGCTCTATGTCTACTAAATTTGGGCTAAATGGCATAATGTTTTATATTGAACAGTACTCTTTTAAAAATTTCCCTATATTTTGAACCATTTACCAAACAATAGAGATATTTTTGGCCTCTTTCCGTTTTTAACAGGCCACAAAAGCCCTTGACTCAAAATAAAAACACGCCGGCAGTGATCACAATAGAATGATCTTATGTGACAGTGGTGATCTCGTTTCATTTCATCTCAATTGTGAGAATCATTCTTGGTCATCAAGAGGAAAATTATAAGAGCAGTCATGAAACACCAATCTTCTGCCTCCAGATATATCAGTAGTAGTTTTTCCTCATTACCAAATTTAGTAATCAATTAAAACAGCAATCGTCTTCAAAATACTATTTTTTGCTCCCAAAGCAAATGTTGACCATGACTAAAATATTTGGTGTAATGCATCAGTAAAATAAACAGATTCACATCTCCATTTTGCTAACAGTATGAGCAGCCAGCTCTCCCACTCAAAATTTGCATTAGCAGGAATAGATCCTGATTTGCTTGACAGAAACCAAGACCTTGCTGTCGAGCGTCTCTCATCCAAGTGTTCAGGGGTGATCTCAGAGCACAGTGATGAAAACATTTTATCCATGTTATTCCACAATTAACTCTGATGAACTCTATTTCCTGCAGATATCCCATCCCAGAAACAATTAGCAAGAAATGTTTTGATGCTGCACGTTCCTTTTGAAACAGTATATATAATGGCATAGGACAAGTCGGGTCAATACATGCAGAGGAAAAATGAGTTCCGTTACTTAAAACCTAAAGCAAGGGAAGTTGACGCATTGTCATCATTACTTTTCTTTTTTCACAAACAAGAAAAACAGAAGCTTTAAATTTACATTGAAACGACAGAATTTCCAGCTGGCCAACATCAGCAAGGATACGAAATCAGGAACATGCACAAAACTCACTATCAAAATACTAGTTTTTGCTCCCAAACAATTGGTAACAATTCTGGATGATTTTCCTCCCAACTATCACCTTCCGTTAGCCCCAAGGCATATTATCGAATTTTATGATCAACTGTGATGCCACAAGGAACATGCACAAAGCTCACTGTCAAAAACTTTAAAAGAAAAAGAGAGTACTCCGCAATTGTCTCAGTGTCACATGGTTTAAACACAATTCAAGACGACATGCAATGTGGGATGAAAATACTTTTAATTTCAAATAATAAGCGAGTTGCAACCAGAAACCCTGGCTTCAATTTCAAACAACAAGCGATATTTACTAACCTGCTACTCTTTTTTGAAGGAACAACTAGTCCCCTTTTCTCCAGGCTTTTAAACCGATCTCTTGCAAGGGTGCAACATCCCTGTTCAAAACAGAAAGCAAAACACATAAGAGAAAAACCTTAAAAATAGAAATAAATGTAACAACAACCAATTTGGAGAAAGTCGAAATCAGGATACAACCTTCAATTTACGGAGGGAACCAGTAATCTCTTCAGACAGTAAGACCTGAGCAGGAGCAGGCTCGAATCTGAAATGACAAAGGCCATTAATCTTTTGTCAACATCGAAAGTTACTGCAGGAATAAAGCAAAAGCACAAGAAAATGACTCATTGCGCAGATCACACGATCATCATTCTTTCAACAACCAAGCTGGAAGTTGAAACATTTTTAAGAGTTATAACCATAAAGATCCCTTTGATATCTAATGTTCAAAAGCCATTTTTTCTCAGTTAGCAATTCAACTATTGAAACTTTTTTACTTCAAATGAAAGAGCACCTACTTGCGCTTTCCCAAGCGTGGTGGACAAGATTTTAGTTTTTCTTTTTTAGCAGTTACACGACGTAGATGTCTTTTCTGTTTTTCTCCTTCCTCTCTCTCTATTTCTTGAATTATATCCGGTAAGCTGCAGGCACAACAACAGATCAAAATCTATAAGAAAGGCAAATTCTATTTATTAACTGGAATATGATATGCCTGATATTCTAAGTAATAGCAAACCTATCAATCTCTTTGGAGAGCAGTGCTGCTTTTGTTGCTTCAGCTTCTGCTTTCAACTGTTCTTTGCGTCTAGTCCGTCGATTCTTCTCAACTTGTGTCAGCATTTTGGGCTTTTGAGACCTGAATAAAGTTAAAATCAATGATGTATAATTTCATCTAGCATTAAATGAAGATCTGACGACTTGCAATAATGCACTCAACATAACATGGATTGCCAAGGAAGCTAAACTTAGTGCACAGTAAATTTTCAGAACACATAACTGACTTACAAAAATCTTGAACACTGGTCACTCTACAACTGATCATCATTAGGACATCTAGATCATTACCACCAAAGGAAACAGATATGAAGTTGGATGGCAACAACTTCCATATTATCTATCACGCTTAGTGGGGACTCAGCTCACAATCTAACTCAGCTAGATTAAGGAAGGATCAAACATCTTCACATTGAAAATATGATTTCAGATGTAGTTGATTATAACTGAACATATTTAAGCAACCAAATGTTAGTGATATACAAAGTACTCGTTCAGCATCTTTAACCCAAAAAAAGGATGTTTCATTCGGGCATATTAGAGTTCATCACAGAGTTTCCTCATAAATTAAATAAAAGGGAAGACTTTCCCAAAGGAAAAGAGTCTTGAGCAACTCTATCCTTTGCCTTGAACTCAATCCTTTGCCTTGAACTATTGAGTTCAATGCAAATTCGTTTACATGTTATCATAAGCTTTTGATAAATCCAACTTTTCACCCAAAAGTCTGATCTTCTGTCAACTATGAAACCTCTAACCAAATTAAACAAGTGGGACAATATTAGAAATATACAGACTCTCAGATCATGTGCTCAGAGGGTTTCAAAAGTTTTTATAAATGTCTTCGCCTAGTCAGTCATTGACTTAGAATTCTTGGACTGGATGCTCAAATTCTTAAATACCCACAAAAACTGAATCCATCATTTTCTATTTCCAGAATTCCAGTGCCATTTAATCATTGACAGTTTACTATATGTCACCTCCAGATAAAACTGGTGTGAACTTCTGAGTTTTTTTTTTTTTGACAAGGTAACTAACAGTCTATAAATCATCAACACAAAGTGTTGGGAGCCAAAATGGAGTGTTTACATCAGTGGATCAAAACCCAAAAAGAAACTAGAGAACAGACCACCTAGACCCTATATCATCTCATAAGGACCCTAGGATGTCTATAGCAGAAATTGGATCATCTATATACTCTGATTTGCACCAATAACAAAACATAAGAATACAATTCATCTTAATCCTATGTAAGGAACTACTAGTATCTTCAAAACACCTAGAGTTCCTTTCCTTGCAAATTGTCCACCAAATTGTTGCAGGGACAATTCTCCATCTATCTTTGTTTGTGCTGCTATTCCCCTCTGAGTTCCAGCTTATCAGTGCATCAGATGTTCTACCCGGCATTGTCCACCTTATACCTCTAAAGCTTGTGAACAAATGCCATAACTGGCTGGTCATTTTGCAATGTAAAAACAGATGGTCGGCTGTCTCTGGATTTTGCCCACAAAAATAACATCTTTAGCACAAATGAAATCCCCTTCTCCTTAGATTCTCCTGAGTTAAAACTAAGTCATTCACCACTAACCAAGTAAAACGACCACTTTATATGGAATTTTTACTCTCCATATTAATTTCCATGGAAATAGATTCAGTTGTGATGCCACTTGATTCAGATCCTTGTAAGCAGAGCTTACTGTAAAATTGTTTTCACTATGAGTACTCCACCTGCGTGTATCTTCCCCTACCTGTACTCCACTGTATTGATCTAATGTGCCATAGAAATCTGTCAATGTGTCTATTTCCCAGTCTTGCATCAGTCTTCTAAAAGTCAAGTTCCATCCATGTGTGGACCAAACTTCATTTAAGGTGGCACCCTGTTGTTGGTTCAAGTTAAAAATGACGGGGTATAACTGCTTCAAGCTGCCATTTCCCAAAACATTATCCTCCTACCATCCTTAACATTGAAGCTAATCTTTTGTGCAAATTCAGGCCACAAATTTCGAATTGATCTCCACAAACTAGTTCCATAGGGGCTGGTTACCCCTTTGGTCTTCCAAAATCCCTCTTTCCCATATTTAGCCATCACCACAGTAGCCCATAAAGATTGCTCCTCCTTTGGAAATCTCCATAGCCATTTCATCAGGAGACTTTTGTTTTGATTCCTCAGATTTCTGATTCCAAGACCACCTTGTTTTTTGGAAAGGATTAAAGTTTCCCATTTAACCAGATGGGGCCTTTTCCTCTCACTGTTTCCTTGCCATAAAAAGTTTCGCCTAAGACTATCCAATCTTTCCTTCATACTACTGGGAAGAGGGAACAAAGACATCAAGTAAGTAGGTAGAGCATCTAATACAGAATTAATCATAACCAACCTTCCTCCAAGAGATAAGTACTGAGATTTCCACCTAGCCAGTCTTCTTTCACATCTTTCCAAAACACCATTCCAGATGACTTTAGATTTGCTTTTGGCTACCAGAGGCATTCCTAGATACACAGTTGGAAAACACCCTATTTCTCCACCCAAAATATCTGCCAGTTGTTGTATCCCTGAAACCTCATTTACGGGGAAAATCTGACTTTTCCTCCAATTGATGTGGAGGCCAGAAATTACTTCAAATAGGATTAGTATAACTCTCAAAACCTTCAACTGCTTCTCTTCTTTCTCACAAAAAATTAAAGTATCATCTACATAGTGCAAATGTGTAATCTCCACTCTTTCAAATTACTCCTTGGCCACATTGAAACCCTTTAACCAGCCATTACTCTGTGCAATCTTCACCATCTTATTCAGCCCCTCCATAGCCAAAATGAAGAGGAAAAGAGACAATGGATCACCTTGTCTCAATTCTCTTTGAGAAGGAAAGAAGCCTTCAGGTGATCCATTAATCAGAATTGAAAATTTAACTGTGCTTATACAAAATTTTATCCATCTAATCCATTTTTCTCCAAACCCCATGTTCTGCAAAATTCCAAGTAAAAAGCTCCAATTTAAATGATCATATGCTTTCTCAATATCTAACTTGCACATGATGCCTGGAGCACTTTCCTTTAATCTGGAATCGAGACACTCATTAGCAATGAGCAGTGTTATTAAAGGCGATCGCCTTATCGCCATGGCGACGTGGCGAGGCGAGGCGACGGCATCTCGCCTCCAGGCTCCATGGCGACTGTAGATTGAAAAGGCGACGCCATGGCGATGTGGCGACGCCATGGCGATAAGGCGAGGCGAGGCGACGGCGATAAAAGGCGACGGCTTTTAAAGTCTTCAAGTTCAAGGTCAAGGTCACTTGACAAGGGAAAAGCTACAAGTTCAAGTCAGACTCGGACACTAGTTGATGAAGAATCCGAGGAGGAAGAAGATGAGGGGCAATATAATAAAATGCATGTTGGACTTGAAGATTATGAAAATCTCGAAGAAGAATAAACTTTTAGAGTTTTAGTATTGCTTGTTTATGGATTGTTGAATTATCATTAAAGTTTTAGACTTTTAGTATCTACTATCTACTATCTACTATCTATTTTTAGTTTTTGAATTGAAATATTTGCTAATATATTATTACTATTGAGATTTTAATCATTTATATGTGCAATTAAATATTTTAATTTTTTGGTACTAATTGGCGCCACACTTCAAAAAGGCGAGCGAGGCGCTAGCCTCGCAGCGTGGCGAGGCAGAGCCTTGTCGCCTTTCGCCGTCCAAAACACTGGCAATGAGAACAACATCAGTAATTTGTCTTCCCCTCAAGAAAGACATTTGTTGGGTGTCTACCAGCTTGTACATCACCTTCTTCAATCTTTCAGTTAGGATCTTGGATATCAATTTGTATACACTCCCTATTAAACTGATAGGTCTGAAGTCCCTCAGCTCCTTAGCTCCATCCTTCTTAGGAATCAAAGCCACATAAGTGGCATTGAAGCTCTTTTCAAAAAAATCATGGGAATGGAAATTGTTGACAGTTGCCATGATATCGAACTTGATAATCTGCCAACACTTGACAAAAAATCCCATAGTATAACCATCAGGACCCGGAGTTTTATCCACTGCACACAATTTTAATCCATCCAGGACCTCCCTCTTCAAAAGGCTTCTGCATCTCTTGATTTTCCTCTGGACTAATAGCATGTTCAAAATTCATGTTATAGGCTGGTCTCCATTCCTCAATTTCATAATAAAGATTCTGATTAAAGGAAATAATTTCCTTTTTGATATCAGTCGCCTCCTCAATTTCCTCCCCCTCAACTACCAGTTTGTCAATCTGATTATTCCTCCTGTGACCATTTGCAATTCTCTGAAAAAACTTAGGGGTCGTTTGGTAGAGTGTATAAGAATAATGCATAATATGGTGTATTAGTAATGCTTGTATTAGTTATGCTTGCATTAGTTATGCTGGGATTTTTCTTATGCAGTGTTTGGTTTAGTGTATTAAAAATAACATTCATTGCATAATTTCTATTAAAAAAAAAATTATTTACAAAAATACCCTCCACAAATATGGTAGAAATGATGTGGAAAGTGTTTTGAGGGACAATTGTGTCTTTACTCATTCTAATGCATGCATTAGAACCCATTGCATTACTAATACATGGAAATCCATGATATTAGTAATGCATAGCTCAATACACAATAGAGTGTATAACTAATGCTTGCATTAGTTATACATAGGTAGAAAAATCATACCAAACAAAGTATTAGTAATACACAAAGCTAATGCATGCATTAGATTTTCTAATACACTCTAGCAAACGACCCCTTAGTGTTTTTATCCCCTTGTTTGATTCATAAAGATCTGGATCTATGTCTCCAGGCTATCTCTTCCCTCTTTGCATATTCTTCAAACTCCATACAAGGAAAAAAATAAAGTTACAACTGTTGGAAACAACTCTCCACCAGCTAAAATTCCACCCCAGAAAAACTGAATATATCATTTCCTAGTTGCAATACTGCTCGTTATAAAAATAATTCGAACTTCTGCATTAGCTACAAATGTTGGGAAAAAATAAGAGCTACTAATGCTGGAAATAAGAACTTCTCACTGAATATATTATTTCCTAGTTGCAGTACTGCTCATTTATCAAAATAATGTGAACTTCCGCGTTAGTTACAAAAGAAATGTTGGAAGAAAATAAGAGCTACTACTAATGCTGGAATTTGGAAATGCGAGCTTCCCCACTAGCAGCAAAAAGTAAACCAAACAGGATAGGGCAAAAGTGGGTTCAAATAAATAAGGACAAAGGAAGCATGAGGTCCTAGACCACCAGTGATAGCGGTAGATATATCGCCTTTGACCTCATAAATATCCATCAGCTTAGAACTTTTTGAAAACTATTAAACATGCAAAGCCACATAAATAAAACTAAATTGTGTTTCTAGTGATCATGAATCGTGATAAGGAATTGAAAGTAGAAAGCAACAATTGTGAGCCACTATAAAAACAAGGACAAGACAACCCATGTTAGCCTTGCAAGGTTATAGTTAAAAAATTAGGACTTAAAGCTAATTGGCTGTAACTAGTGTCCAGAGATTGAAATGTAATTAATTTTACTGTCAGCATAATTTATCATGTAGATTAAACACATTGAACTGTCACATATTTTATTTCTCTGAAGCCTAAAGCCTAAAGATTGTCAAAGAAGCCCCTATTCACTATTTTAAGGGGAGTCCACGAGTATGAATAGACACAGGTGAGTAAGTTACATAGTTCAAGTTTGATGAGTAATAGTTCTAAATACTCCTGAATACTAAGCTAGCAAAGAATAGAACACGTTTCAATAGCTAAAACTATCATGACAGACTAGCAATATAGAAGCTTACCTTTTCTCCAGATCTGTGTTTCCGTCTTCCACTACATTTTCATTCTCCGTGTCACTTCCACTGTCCGCTTCAAGGAAATACATCTGAGGCAAATGAATCTTCAGTGCATACTTATACCGAGTATAAGAAAACATAGCCCATAATGCATCTGCAAGGGCCATGGTCAAAGGTACTAACAAGACATAACAGCTTAAACTTACATCTTCTTCATTAACTGCTTCTCCAGGAACAATCAATGGAATAGGCTCCGGCCCCAATTCATTTCTATAAATTTTCTGCATTTCATCTGCAACAGCACAAGCTAATGCATCCTGAATTGAGAAGATACAGAGCGAATTATTAATTGCATGGAGTAGGAGCTCGGTAATAGCAAAATATGATATACAGACACAAATTTTACCTGATGACTTTCAGATGGCGGATTGAATGAGCATCCTGGTGGCTCAACTTCCACGGCAGGTATAACAGAAGTCTTGGGCTTCTGTCACAGCCAATGCATATAAAATTGATTATATATACTAAAGCAGATTTGTCTTTTCCCTTTTCGAAAAGTAAACTGATGCAAAATTGTTCTAGGAAAGTCATAAGTTTACAATTCAAATACTCGAGCTTTAGGACCATAAATAAATATACACAGTCAAGATAGTGAAGAAATGGATCGAGGAAGAAGAAGACAGGGAGGTACAAACAATATGCACCAAGGGGTCGTTTGGTTTAGAGAAATTATACGAGGACTGTAATGTAGGGATTGTATCTTAGGGATTAGAGTAATACAAGGATTGTAATGCATGAGTTATATTGTAGGATTAAATACGTGTTTCATTTACTTTGAGAAAATGGTCTAACACATGGCGGTTATTTTGGTTATTTTAGTTGTTTAATCCTGATTTTATAACATCTTAGTAATGCAACCAAACGAGCTTGTGTCACCAGCCAACCCACCCCAGCCGCTGAAAAGGGAAAATTATGAAAAGACTTCACCCCGCAACAGCAGGAAAGTACAGAAAATCAAACCCTAAAATGCAATCCCAATCTAAACATGCATCACATATTTTGATCAAGAACTTTAGACAGACTAGAGCATCAATGATGCTAAAAGGAAGGATTTCAAACTGCCAAAGTGAGGAATGAGCAAAATGGAAACAATCCAAGTTAGATTTTCTTTTTGAATGCCTGTTATCTTTTTTTTTAATGAAATCTTGTATCTGCATAATCTAATCCATCAAATGAAGTGGTGAAAATGTGTCGAGTGAATGGGAAACTAACTGAACCAATCAATCAACTATGCATCAATCACAAACATAGTTAGGTTCAGCTATAATGGGTCTCTACATCCATTTTGCTTTATTTAGGTCCATTATCTTCCACGATAAAGCATCTTTCCATCCAATCTCATGCCTCTTTTTCCTTGTTTACTCTCATTTATCCTTTGAGAGGATAAGCATGCAGAGGATGTTCAAGGAAAAGGTTCATCCCAAAGATGCTTTTTACATGTGATGTTTTCTTGAAAAATAAGAGATTCAATTGACTTAAGACTACTCATTTTTAAATGGACTTTGAAGTAACCATTTTAAGGCAATAATAGTAGTGCTCATAAAGTAAGGCAGGCTGCATTAATAAAACCTATAGCAGGTATTGCATCACAACTTATAAGGACAAAATTTAGCTGCTTTAAAATATGTTTTTCATGTACAAGGACACCAAAATTGAAAAGGAAGTTCCTGACAAGTGGCCCAAAAGAGGTAAAGGGGGAGGAGAAAAGAATATAAAAAATTCAAATACCGGAAGGAGAAAACAGTGTACCTTTTTGGTTTTGATGACCAGTTCACCTGCAACAAGGCAATGAAGGCTGTATCAGAAAAGTCATTTTACTACAGAAGTTACTATGAACAAAAAGGCTCTAATCACAAGGACACCTTTATCATCCCAAATGTCAACCATGCCAGAGTCTCCATCAGCCAAATCCTAATCACACAAAATTAAGAAGAAATAAACAATGAGGATCCATTAGGCATGTGCACTTAAATGTATAGATTTTTCCCCTATTGAGGGAAGGGCATTATGGCAAGGAAGCAGCAGCCATAACATCTTGAAATTGGTGAATTGAACATTTAAAGTGAAATAGTGAACAACCTTTTGACCCTGTTGAGCAGTATCTTTGGCTATCTGAACTTTACTTTTCTTCTTGGACTTTTTCCCAGTAGAAGAAGGTACAGGTTCAACAAAGGCATTGCTTTGTAGCATACTATCACATCGAAGTACTTTCTCCCGGTGTTTTTCAATTTTCCGTTTGACAGAAAGATCTGGATTAAAGACATAAACTTGTCATTTAATCGTTAAAGAATGATTCGCCAACAAAAATTGACAGAACTGCAGTAAAGGGACAAGGGAGATGCACCCATGATGAACATCAACTGCTAAATATTCCAGTGATATAGTACTTCCTCTTCTAATCCTAAAATGTCAGTTACTATCTCCCGAATTTCATCAGGCTTCATATTACACTCAACAATTGGATATGAACAGGAACCATTGACTGAAAAGTAACACCCAAACAGCTGTTCCTGAAACATTTCTGCCAGTCTAAAAATGACATGAACTTTCAATCTTCTCTCAAGATTGACCTCTTCCATAATTACAACTCTATGGGGAACCGAAGTCTTAGTACACAGTATTCTCGAATGATTCCATAAAAACAAAATTCTGGAGGAGATTATCAGAGCACTCAGTTATTTCCCAGCGTACCTAAAAATTACTGCTAAAGAAACAACCATTTTTCACATGTGGAGCAATCCAACTATCCAGCCAAAACTAGTTCAGTACATCTGTTGAAACAGTAAATAGCATACATGCCAATCCATCTAAAGACAATATAAGCTGCTAAAACATATACATGAACGCCAGCCTGGTATCAAAATTGGCTTCTTCTTTTTACCTTGTTATGTACTTGAACAAAAGATATTTCCTAGAAGTTTTCAAAGGGGAAAGAAATGCTGAAAAATAGAATACCTCTGGATTTGTCGACGTAAAAGAGAGAATCACTGGGAGCTTGAGCGAGAGAACCGCCGGAAAGAGCATCTTTTGTTGAGTTGTCAAAGAAATCTTCAATATCCTCCGTACTTATGTTGGCTCTCCATGCCTTCTTCCCTTTCCTTGAGCTCTTCGATTTCTTCCCCATCTCTCTACCTCCTTTGTGCTTCCTATCTTCACTTTCGGCCGCCCAACTTAAAACCTAATATATATATATATATATATGCACGTGAGCAATTTGTTTTTAGCAAAATTGCTACTTCTACTTTTATTTGCTGTTTCAATCCCGTACTTATGGTTTTCCTCACGGGAACTCTTTTATCTTATTGTTGCTGTTATTTAGTATTTACTAATAGTTGGTTTATCAAGCAACAAGAATGTTGATTTGAACATAGACCTCATTTTATGGGTGTCCAGAGGGACGGGATAGGGGGACAAAAAAAATCTTTGTTGCAGAGCAAACTGCTACTTCTTACTCACAACTTAAAATATAAAGAAGGGTGCTAAGTTCAGAACTTCAAAAGGGGCTAATGTAGTGAATTAATACATACTTCATAGATGATAACCATTCAAGACTGGGAAAGTATACCATTAATCTCAAGTAAGCAGTGGCAATTCTCTTAAGTACCAACTCTTTTCATTTTTAAAAAGACAAACACAACCAGAGAGCATATTTTTGAACAAATTGATCTTTCTTGAACAAACATAAAACTCCTCTCAAATTAAAGGGGCACTTAAATAAACAAAGAGACAGATGACATCTTAAGAGGAGCTACATTTTACCTTACAGGAATATGATAAACCTCTTATGTCAAGGATGAACATGAAGGAAAGCTAAACAAGTTTAACAAACTAGACTTCCAAACTCATAGCTGAAACAGGCCAGTGACCTACAAGACTTTGATTATCTTCACTTCTAATTACTTATTTCGGTTAAAAATCCAAAGTTTTAGACCCTTAATGAATAAGAGACTCAACAAAAATAGTCTTGAACATAATACAATTAGACTACCCTCACAAGATGATGATTGCTAAGACTGGAAAGGGGTCTCCCTTTATTACAGCAACCTTATTGCTAAAGAGGTATGCAAATTCAACAAGACTTAATCTCAAGTTTATGACCAAGAACAGGTAAGCCAACACAAGATTCTTTAGCCATTTCTTAACTAATCTTAATGTGGCAAGATGACTACTATTTCTAGACTAGACCACAACAAGAACCTTAATTCAAACTTCCCTGATTAGTAAATACTTGATGATAAAAACTAATTAAGCCTTTACTAGCTAGACTAGGGAAAATCACGACATACAAACAGAGTATATGGACATGTGAAGGGGTTGCCGCTAGCAGAAACATAATAGAGTTCAAATAAATTTTAGACTTAAGCTTAACAATCACTCATCTTAGATTATTGATCCTAATGACATGTAATGAACATATATCACACTTAGCACTCAAAAGGAATTATGAGCAAGCGAGTACTAGGATTAACTACTGATTTTGGGAGCTAGTTCATATTGTATACAAGCTAAGCATTCTCATTCAAACTTAGGAATCAAACCAGTAAGGAAGATAAGATTCAAACTCTAGGATTTAGCCCTTCTTTTCATTTGATGGTTCCAAACTCACATTGATATTTCTTTATTAACGTAGACTAGTAAAGCCTACATGTATTACACATTTACGACGCACAATCAGAATTTCTGCTAACTAGTAATGAACTTGTAGTAGTGAATTTCTTCAGTGAAAAACTTATTGAATAAGTCCTTTTTGTGGTGAGAGAGGAAAATCAGAAAAGTAGGGGAAAAGCTTACCTTTTCAGAAGCTTAAAGGCGACTTGAGGCCGTTGTTGGCGTTTGGGGCCTGTTGGATTGATGAAGTTGTGGAGGAGAAAGAGGACGAGAATGGCAGCGCCGGCCTTGTGAGGGGAGAAAGGAGTCGGCTGTCTGTCTGGAAAAAATAGAATTAGGGTTTTTGGGGGGATGGTTTTTTTTAAAGATGATCAAAAAATGTTTACAATGTAGACTAGTGTGATGACCCGCTACATCACCATGTCACGTAGGCATCATATGGCACAAAATTGTCTATGTGGAAGGCTTACATAAGAGGAAAATTAGTACTTAGTAGAATATTTTAGAAAAATAGGGAGAATTTTCATGTAAGATCCTAGAATATCTTGGATTTGCATGGAAGGACCTTGGAACGTTCTATTATTGCAAAAAGTTCTAGAGTAAAGACTATTTTGTAAATATGTAGAGACTTATATAATAATTATTATTTACATATTAACTCCTAGTAAGTAGTATATATAAGGGGCATCCATTTGTAAAGTCATCAAGCAAATCTTCCAAGTCTTGAGCAATATAAAAAGCTTTCTTTAGCAATTCTTTTGTGTCTTTCTTTAATTTAACATTCCCTTAGCGATCTAGTGTTAAAAAAGCTTACTTGAGCTTGCAAGATCATGAAAGATTCGCGAGCGAGTTGTCAAGTGTCGCACGATGTACTTAGTCGAAGTCTAAATCCGTGACAATGTGGTATCAGAGCAAGGTCGATACTAGAGGAATGGCAAACGAAGGAGACCTTAATGTTGCTAGCACCGCCAATGTCAGACGGGATGTTGGGGAGAAGCACCGAAAGGGGAGAAAGAATCATAAGAAGAGTGAGGAACTGTTGTCCGACCCTACACCAAGCGAAGCGCTGACATCCCACTCACCTTCAGCCACTAAGGCGAGTGATGATGAATAGGAAGAACTGCCCGCATACGTCACGCCTGGAATAGAGTGGATCACGAGGGTTGATACGGCAAGGCAGGCTATGGAGATTTTTGGCAAAAGCTTGAACGAGGTCGATGACAAGTTCAAGACCCTTGAAGACTTCACCCTTGAGGAGAATGACAACATCCGAAAAGAGTTAGAGGGGAGCAAGCATGCGGAATTAGAGATGAAGGAAACCATCACTTCCTTGGAGTGCAGGCTTGTGGAAGCATTAAGCATGATTGAGGCTAGGGGTGTCAAAATGAACCCAATAACACATAACCTGCCCAAGAATCTTATGAGTTGGGTTCATGATAATTTGATATTGGGTCAACTTTCAACTCATTTGAGTTCAACCCATTTAAAATAGGGAGAAGGACAAAAATGACCCCTTGGTATAAAGTAATGACAAGCAATAGCCAAAGAAATTTAATTACCATTTGGTAGCCAGAAAAAGCGAGCCTCATCACTTTCTATTTCACCATTTTTTTGGTTTCCTTTTCATTTGTTTTGACTTTTTAACACACGTGGACTCCACTTCTTAATATTGCATGACACTTTCATTTCTCTTACTCTATGCTTACAACTTCTTGATTTAAAACTTACTCAATTTTTGCTCCTCTATTTTTTTAACAATTAAATATAATATATATATATATATATATATATATATATACACACAATATATATGTGATAGAATATATATTTTATACATATACAATCATAACAGATATATTTTTATATATATATGTACACAATATATATGTTATAGAATATATATTTTCTATATATACAATCATAACAGATATATTTTTATATATATATATGTACACAATATATATGTTATAGAATATATATTTTATACATATACAATCATAACAGATATATTTTTATACAACAATGATATAATTTTTATACACATCTTACACAAATACATATTTTATATAACAATGATACAGTTTCTATACAAATACATATACAACAATTATATAGTTTCTATACACATCCTATACAACTTTTAATTGCAATAATTATTTAGATACATATTTTATACAATAATTATACAGTTTCTATAGAAATCTTATATAGATACATATCCTATATAATAATTATATAGTTTCTATACACATCACATAAACCTTTAGCTGCAATAATTATTTAGACACATATTCTATACAACAATTATATAGTTTTTATACGCATTCTATATATATCTTATATAGATGCATATTTTATATAATAATTATACAATTTTTATACACATCATATACATTCTTTAGCTTAAATTAAAGAAGAAGAGAAATCATCAGCATGAACAACAAAATTAGTATCAAATTTGAACCTTCTGCCAGCTAACTTCGAAATACTTTTTGATTTGCTCTTTCGCTTCATCATAAAGGAATTCATACACAATATAAGCACATCGGCTTACACTGTGAAAAAATCGAGAAGAAATTCCAATCGAGTATTTCTCAAGAATAATTTTAATTGCAATCCTTAATCACAATAAGAAAGAATTAAATGAATTATGCAAAAACTAAACTCAGTTAGACAAACCCATATGAAAAAAATCAAGAATTAGAGGAAGAAAGATAGAATTTGTGTGGGGTGATTTTCTAGGAAGGATTGGAGAAAGATGAGAAAGAAGAGTGGTTATGGGTTAAGACAAATAGCCGATTTAGGAGACAAAATGGAAAGTATAATGATATAATGAAGAAGACAAATAGCCGACTTAGGCTCACTTTACTAGATTTGGGCTATCTATATTTGGTGGCTATAAATTGGAAATAAAAGGGCCGAAGGTTTATTTTTTGTCCAATAAGTCAAACTTGGGTCATTTGTTTTACAACTGGCCAGCCCATGTCCTTTTCCTTTTAAAATAATCTTGAGTTAAGTCCAATTATATCTCAACTTCAACCCGCTTCTTTTTCAAAAAATATTTTCTACTATTTGATTGATAAGTGAGAACACATTTTTTTTTAAAATTTTTGATAAGAGAGTAGAAAATATTTTCTAGGGGGTAGGTTGGGGGAGAGGAGTTACCAAAAATATTACTTTTTTAAAAACATTTTTTAAAAATAAAATAAAAATTGAATTTTCGATGGGGTGGAGGTGGTAATGGGGGGGAGGTAAAGTGGGATGGATGGACGAGTGGGGTGGGATACAAAAAAAATATTTTTTTAAGAAATTAAATTAAAAAATTTAAAAAAATTGTGTGTGTGTGTGGGGGGGGAGATTTAATGAAGTGGATGATAATAATATAATAGTACAAAAATATGTTAATATATGTAAGAGTATTGATTAGATTAAATGGGTCAAATTGAGCGGGTCATGACCCAGCTCAATTTTTAGCCCAATTTAATCCAACCCAAAATAAATTTGGGCGAGTCATGACCCAACCCAATTATAATTCAATCCATTTTAATCTCTCCAATTTCAACCCAACTTGCCCATTCGACATCTCTAATTGAGGCCATGAAGGCCAAGATAGAGACACTCGAGGGGGAGATTGAAGCTGGAGGGTCCGCGACATCCGGCAAAGATAGCGAGGCCAAAGTTGAGGCTCCTAGGCCACCAATGTTCAATGGTGCTCGTGATGCACAAGAAGTGGATAATTTCCTTTGGCATTTGGAGAATTATTTCAAGTGCAACAAGGTGAAGAGTGACGAGAACAAGATCAACACAGTCGTGTTGTACCTCTCGGAGATGAACATGCTATGGTGGAAACGAAAGGAGTCCGAGATAAATAAGGGGCTTTGCACCATCAACACATGGGAGCAATTTTGAGCTGAGTTCAGGAGAGCTTTCTTTGCCAACAACATCATTTATGAGGCAAACTGCAAGTTCCGGGAGTTGAAGCAGACGGGAAGCATACGTGAAGGATTTCACCACTCTCACGCTCCAGATTCCCAACTTCACAGATGAAGACTTGTTATTTCACTTCATGGATGGGCTGCAAAATTGGGCCAAGACGGAGTTGGAACTCCACCAGGTTAGAACTATTGATGAAACGAGAAGTAGTCATTCCAAAGGTGGGGGAGATCATGTCAAAAGCAAGGAGCAGCAACTGCATCTTAAGAATTACGACACCAACAAGTTCAAAGGTAAGAAACTTAAACGCCAAAACTATGCCGAGAGGAAGACACAGACTACAAAGGGAAATGGTTTTTACATATGCGATGGGCCGCATGGCTATGCAAGGTGCCCTGACCTGAAGACCCTTAGCGCCATATTACGTGAACAAAAGGAGAAAGATGCACAAGAACAAGGGCAAGTTTCAGGCACAACACAGTTGGGAATGATTGAACTATGTGGAGCTATCACAAAACAATCAGAGAAGCATGAAACATAGAACACACAGTGTGTGTACATCACCATTAATGGTCGATCCGCTCGTGCTATGATCGATACAGGTGCAGAGGCCAACGTTATGACTAAGGAAGCAACAACAAAGTTGGGGCTAAGGTTTAGTCCTAGCAATAGCCACCTCAAGACAGTCAATGCGCCACTAACTCCTGTGAGTGGAGTCGCAGTGGAGTAAGCATCACGTTGGGCAAGTGGCAAGGTAAAACCAACTTCACCATCGCTTCTGTAGATATATTTGATATAATTCTTCTTCTAAAATTGTCATACTATGATTGATCCCTACCTCACACGACTCTGGGTAATGGAGCAAGAAAGATCTTGTGTGGTGCCCATGTTTAATGTAACACCCCGGAAATGTATCCAGCTTTTAAACTCAGACTAGTAGAAAATTTTGGACTTCCAGGGACCATGAGTCAAGTCCACGAGTCGTGGAATGTTCCACGAGTCGTGGGAGTGACTCGTGATCCCAGTCCTGCAGACCGACCTCAGTACTGACAAACACGAGTCATTTCCACGACTCGTAAAAGTTTCTACGGGTCGTACTGTTGACTCGTGGAAGTTGATCATAGGTCAGTCAATTTCCCTGACTTCCATGACTAGGTCTTACGACTCGTGGAAGCTTCCACGAGTCATCCTATTGAACCGTAGAAAACCTTCTGCATGTTGAAATCTTGAGCAGTTTCCACGATAGGAGTCCACGAGTCGTGGAAAGGTCTACGAGTCGTAGACTCCACTCGTGGTCACTGAGATTGACTGTTTTTCTAGCTTTCTTCTAATTAAATCCCAGGTTTTTTTGGTCATTTCCCACCCTTTTAACTACTAAGTAAAGTCGTTTTGACTACTTTTAGAAGCATTTTCACCCATAATATCCTAAGTCTCTTCTAAGCTCCTCATTCACCTCCCAAAAAGGAAAAGCTTCTCTCAAGCTTCAAGTCTCCAAGCTCCAAGTCAAGTCTCCTAATCTTTTCCAAATCAAATGGGTAATCTTCCACCAAGGTATGTGGGTCTTTAACAATGGGTTCTTTTCACCCTTGTGCCCAAAATCCCCAATTCTTATGTTGAATTATGAACTTATGAAATTAGGATTTTGATCAAAATTGGGGAAAGTTTATAAAATCAATTTCTATGTTAAATTCATGGTTTATTATTGATTATTCATGGTTTGATTATGATTCTCTTATTGATTTTAAAAGCCCAAGCATGAAACTTGATTTTTAGCATGAATCCATGAATTTGCATATTTTTAAGAGAAAGATGGCATAATTAGATATCATGGCCTTTATGTATTTATGAAAATGTATGCCTAATTCTTCAAGTATGAATTTACAAAGGAAAGCATATTTTAAATTATTGCTAAGCTAAGCCTTCATATTTATGAATTTGAAATGCATGGCATCAGATATGTCTTATTGCTTTTCAAACAGTTTTGACATCAGATATGTCACCGATTATGAATAGTTTCGACATCATATATGTCATCAGTATGAACAATTTTGGCATCAGATATGCCCAGTATTATATGAGCTATATGTATGTTTTGGGAGTAGTATTAGCACCGAGTTAGACAGGGTGAGAGTACCCAAAAAGGTCCCAGAACTATGTGCCCCCATAGGTTTTAAGTCCCCTCTGTTGGGCATCAGTATTTAGTGATCACGCCACAGTAATGCCTTTATACCCTGGCAAGGTATATTGGGTCCTCTCGATGGGGAGGATACATCAAATTCCATGTATCTCACATGGTCTATGTCGGTTAGAGAACCTCTCACAGAAAACAGTTTATGCTTTTAAAATTTGCATTTGACTCTTATTTAGATTTCAGACTTATTACTTATAATTATGTTCAGCTTATAGAAAGTATTAGAGTCATTGCGCTCAGTTTATCTTTAAAAGCATGATTTCAGTTATTCAAGTATACTTAGCATGTTTTCATCATGTTTATGCATTGCTCCCATACTTGGTACATTCTATAGTACTAATGAATATTGCGCTGCATCCTTTGATGATGTAGATTCAGGTGTCCCTTCACAGCTTCGTGGCTAGAGTTCCCAGCCACTCACGATCAGCTTTGGTGAGTCCTCATAGTGCGAGGACTAGACTTTATTCTAGCTTTTCTATGTTTCCTTTCCTTTCAGATTATTGAGTTAGTTGGGGTATTGTCCCATCAACTCCTTATGCTAGTGTTAGAGGCTTTGAGACATAGATGTTACGAGGTGATCTTCGAGTTGTATTTCCTATTCGACTCTCTATTTATGATATATCTTCCTGTTTTGGATTTTCTTATGATGATTCTGTTATGTTTTCCTTTACATACTTGAGAATGCTATGACCAATGAGTTAACTTGGGATCCTTGTGGTCCCGAGTCCCGTGTTACGTCTAGAGGGTAACCTCGGGGCTTGACAAACTTGGTATCAGAGCCTCAGGTTCAAGAGTCCTAGGATGTCTGGAAGCCACATCGAGTAGAGTCTTTTTCATGTGTGTGAAGCACGCCACACATATGAGGGGGAAGCTATGAGATGCCTTAGAAAAACTTCACTTCTTTCATGATCACATTATGTGATAGAGCTTAAGTCTAATGTTCCTCTAATCCTTATCTTATGTGTTTCAGATTATGCCTCATCGACGTGCTATGCCTCCCCGAGTTGCTCGGAATGCTGCTCCTCAAGTCCCGGTTCTCGATGTCACGAATGATGAGTTCAGGAATGCCATTCATTTGCAAGCCCAGACTTTGGCTACTCAGGCCAATCAGCTGGCTCCTGCCCCCATCCATCCTCAAGGTGGGGTAGCGACCCGAGTTCGTTACGTCATGTGTATGAAGCCACCAAAGTTTTAGGGTTCGAAAGTGAGTGAGGACCCGCTCAACTTTATTGATGAAGTGAATAAGATCTTTGAGGTTATGCAAGTGGTTGGGGTTGATTGTGTTGAGCTTGCATCCTATCAACTCAAGGATGTGGCTCATATTTGGTTCACGCAATGGAAGGAGGCTAGGGCAAGGGATGTGATCCCCATGACTTGGGAGTGTTTTGAGAGAGCCTTTCTTGATAGGTTCTTTCTTCGTGAGTTGAGAGAAGCGAAGGTGGAGGAATTTGTGAACTTGAGGCAAGGTTCGATGTCGATGCAAGAGTATAGTTTGAAGTTCACTCAGTTGTCTAGATATGCTCCCTCCATGGTAGCGGACCCGCATGATCAAATGAGCAAGTTCATATATGGGGTTTTTGATGTGGTAAAGAAAGAGTGTAGGTCTGCTTTGTTGTTGAGTGATATGAATATTTCCCGACTCATGACTCATGCCCATCAGATTGAGGGTGACAAGCTTAGGGAGATAGCAAGAGAGAACAAGAGGGTTAGATCCAAGGGATCAGGTTTTGGTCATAAGAGGTCTGGAGGTGGACATCGCTCTTCCTTCCAGAAGAAGTCATCAGGATCCGTTTATTCTTTTGATAGTGCTCCTACTCATGCTCAGAAGCCTCGTTATGATCAGGGTGGTAGAGGATCTGGTTCCTATTCTCAGTCTCAAGGTAGTGTTGCTAATGGATCTTCCTACCCAGCTTGTGTTAAGTGTGGGAAGACTCACCCTGGTGAGTGTTTGGCTGGTAGAGAGGGTTGTTTCGGGTGTGGTCAGACCAGACACTGTGTTAGAGATTGCCCTTCGGCTAAGAAGGGGCAGGGAGGTGGTAGGACTCAGTCTACCCCATCAACTTCAGGTGGTAGACCAGCCCCGCAGGGTGCAACTTTTAGTTCTGGTGGTCAGCGCCAGAACCATCTTTATACTATGTCCTCCCGCTAGGATCAGGAGAGTTCTCCAAATGTGGTTACCGGTATGTTGAAAGTCTTTTCTCATGATGTGTATGCTTTGTTAGACCTCGGTGCCTCCTTGTCTTTTGTAACTCCTTATGTGGCTTGTAAGTTCGAGGTTCGTCCTGAATTGCTTTTAGAACCCTTTCATATTTCTACTCCTGTTGGTGAGTCAGTCCTAGCCAAAAGAGTTTATCAAAATGTCCCTATCTCAGTCCTTCATAGAGTCACTTCAGCGGATCTAGTTGAGTTGGAGATGATTGATTTTGATATTATTCTTGGTATGGACTGGTTGTATGCATATTATGCCTCAGTTAATTGCCGCACTCGTGTGGTTAGTTTCAAGTTTCCTAATGAAACTGTCCTTGAATGGCAAGGTAGTCGCTCTTCCTCGAAGGTTCATTTCATATCTTATCTTAAGGCTAGGAAGATGATTTCTAAAGGTTATGTCTATCATATAGTTTGGGTTGTGGACACAGAGTCTGAGACCCTGACTATTCAGTCTGTTCCTATTGTGAACGAATTCCCAGAAGTGTTTCCCGATGATTTGCCCGGAGTTCCTCCCGAGCGGGAAATTAACTTTGGGATAGATCTTCTTTTGGATATGAATCCTATCTCTATTCCTCCCTATAGAATGGCCCCCGTGGAACTCAAGAAGTTGAAAGATCAGTTGAAGGACTTGCTTGATAAAGGTTTCATCAGGCCCAATATCTCTCCTTGGGTTGGCCCAGTTTTGTTTGTTTGGAAGAAGGATGGATCTCTTAGAATGTGTATTGATTACCGCCAATTGAACAAGGTCACAATCAAGAATAAGTATCCCATTCCTAGGATTGATGACTTGTTCGATCAGCTTCAGGGTGCTAGTTTCTTCTCCAAAATCAACCTTAGATCTTAGATCTGGTTATCATCAGCTTCGAGTTTGGGAATGTGATATCCCGAAGACAACCTTCAGGACTCAGTATGGTTGTTATGAGTTTGTTGTGATGTCTTTTGGTCTAACGAATGCTCCTGTAGCTTTTATAGATTTGATGAACCGTGTGTTCAAACAATATTTGGATATGTTTGTGCTTGTTTTCATTGGTGATATCCTCATCTACTCTCGGAGTGAGGAGGAGCATGCAGATCATTTGAGGGTTGTGTTGCAAACTCTCAAGGATAGACAGTTGTTTGCTAAGTTTAGGAAGTATGAGTTCTGGAGATTTGTGGAAGGTTTCTCTTCCATTGCTTCGCCTTTGACTCAATTGACTCAGAAAAAGGTAAAATTTCAGTTGTCTGATTCGTGTGAGAAGAGTTTTCAGGAGTTGAAGACTAAATTGACCACCGCTCCAGTGTTAGCTCTACCCGAGGGCTTAGATATTGTGATGCTTCTAGGATTGGTTTAGGTTGTGTTTTGATGCAGCGTGGTAAGGTGATTGCTTATGCTTCTAGACAGCTTAAGACTCATGAGAAGAACTATCCTACTCATGATCTTGAGTTAGCAGCCGTGGTCTTTGCTTTGAAAATTTGGAGACATTACTTATATGGGGTGCATGTGGATGTTCTCACTGATCATAAGAGTCTTCAGTATGTATTCGCTCAAAAGGAATTGAATTTGCGACAAAGGAGATGGCTTGAGCTCCTTAAGGATTATGATATGAGTGTGCTTTACCATCCGGGTAAGGCCAATGTTGTGGCGGATTCTTTGAGTAGGTTATCCATGGGAAGTGTAACTTCTATTGATGAGGGAAAGAAGGAATTGGTTAAAGAAGTTCATAGGCTTGCTCGGTTGGGAGTTTGACTTATGGACTCGATCGAAGGTGGTGTGATTGTGACTAATAGTGCCGAATCATCCTTGGTGGCTGAGGTGAAAGCCAAGCAAGACCAAGATCCCGTTCTACTTCAGCTTAAGGGTGCAGTTCATCAGCAAAGGGTTGAGGTTTTGTCCCAAGGGGGAGATGGTGTGCTTTGTTATCAGGGTCTCTTATGTGTGCCAGATGTTGATGGGTTGAGACAACAGATTTTGTTCGAGTCTCACAGTTCTAGATACTCCAATCATCTGGGTGCCACTAAGATGTACCGTGATCTACGGGAAGTCTTTTGGTGGAATGGTATGAAGAAGGACATAGCTGGGTTCATGGCTAAGTGTCCCAACTGTCAACAAGTAAAAGTGGAACATCAAAGGCTAGGTGGTATGCTTCAGGATATTGACCTTCCCACTTGGAAATGAGAAGCAATCAATATGGAATTTATTACGGGTTTGCCTCGTACTCGAAGGCAACATGATTCCATTTGGGTAATCATTGACCCGATGACCAAGTCATCCCATTTCTTAGCTGTTAAGACTACGAATATATCGGATAATTATGCCAGACTCTACATTCGGGAGATAGTCCGATTGCATGGTGTTGTTTTGTCTATCATTTCTGATAGAGGTCCTCAGTTTACATCTCAGTTTTGGAAGTCATTTCAGAAAGGTCTTGGTACTAAGGTGAAGCTTAGCACAACTTTTCATCCTCAGACAGACGGCCAGGTAGAGCGAACTATTCAGACTTTGGAGGATATGTTGAGAGCATGTGTGATTGATTTCAAAGGTAATTGGGATGATCACTTACCTCTTATCGAGTTTGCCTACAACAATAACTTTCACTCTAGCATCTAGATGGCTCCATATGAGGCACTTTATGGCCAAAGGTGTAGATCTCCTATTGGTTGGTTCGAGGTTGGTAAGGCAGCCTTGATTGGTCCAGATTCTGTGCATGAGACCATGGAGAAAGTTCAGCTTATTCGGGAGAGGTTGAAGACCGTTCAGAGTCGACAAAAATCTTATGCGGATATGAGGAGAAGGGAGTTAGAGTTTGAAGTTGATGATTGGGTTTTCCTTAAGGTTTCACCCATGAATGTTGTGATGAGTTTTGGCAAGAAAGGAAAGCTTAGTCCCTGTTTTGTAGGTCCTTATCAAATTTAGAGGAGAGTTGGTAGTGTTGCTTATGAGTTGGAGTTGCCACCAGAGTGTGAAGCGGTTCATCCAGTTTTCCATGTTTCCTTGTTGAAGAAGTTAGTTGGTGATCCGACCTTGATTGTTCCTTTGGAAGATGTGGGTGTGAAGGATAGTCTCACTTATGAGGAGGTTCCCGTGGAGATCCTTGATCGTCAGGTTCGGAGGTTGAGAAACAAAGAAGTCGGTTCGGTGAAAGTCCTTTGGAGGAATCAGCTTGTAGAAGTTGCCACTTGGGAAGCGGAGGAGGCCATGAAGGCTAAATATCCTTATCTCTTTCTTTCCGACTCAGTTCCAGCTTGAGGTAATAGTTTTCTCCTTAGTATGTCCCTCCGATTCTATTCCACCGATTTCTCTTATGATCCTAGCATGCATCCATGTTTTATGAAGTTAGTTTATCATGTTTTCAAGTTGAGAAGTTCAGTTTTCATGATGTTCCCTTGATTTCTATGTTTTGATGTTTGGTTGGGCTGTTTTCCCCTCAGTTTCCTTTGTTTAGCTTTCATTGGAGAACGAATGATCCCAAGGGGGAGATATTGTAACACCCCAGAAATGTATCAAGCTTTTAAACTCAGACTTGTAAAATCTTTTGGACTTCCAGGGACCACGAGTCAAGTCCACGAGTCGTGGAAGATTCCATGAGTCATGGGAATGACTCATGATCCCAGTCCTGTAGACCGACCTCAGTACTGACAACCACGAGTCACTTCCACGACTCGTATAAGTTTCTATATGTCATACTGGTGACTCATGGAAGTTGATCAGAGGTCAGTCAATTTCCCTGACTTCCACGACTAGGTCCTACAACTCGTGGAAGCTTCCACGAGTCGTACTGTTGAACCGTAGAAAACCTTCTGCAGGTTGAAATCTTGAGCAGTTTCCACGATAGGAGTCTACGAGTCGTGGAAAGTCTACGAGTCGTAGACTCCACTCGTGGTTACTGAGATTGACTGTTTTTCTGGCTTTCTTCTAATTAAATCCCAGTTTTTTTGGTCATTTCCCACCCTTTTAACTACTAAGTGAAGTCGTTTTGACTACTTTTAGAAGGATTTTCACCCATAATATCCTAAGTCTCTTCTAAGCTCCTCATTCACCTCCCAAAAAGGAAAAACTTCTCTCAAGCTTCAAGTCTCCAAGCTCCAAGTCAAGTCTCCTAATCTTTTCCAAATCAAGTGGGTAATCTTCCACCAAGGTATGTGGGTCTTTAACAATGGGTTCTTTTCACCCTTATGCCCAAAATCCCCAATTCTTATGTTGAATTATGAACTTATGAAATTAGGATTTTGATCAAAATTAGGGAAAGTTTATAAAATCAATTTCTATGTTAAATTCATGGTTTATTATTGATTATTCATGGTTTGATTATGATTCTCTTATTGGTTTTAAAAGCCCAAGCATGAAACTTGATTTTTAGCATGAATCCATGAATTTGCATATTTTTAAGAGAAAGATGGCATAATTAGATATCATGGCCTTTATGTATTTATGAAAATGTATACCTAATTCTTCAAGTATGAATTTACAAAGGAAAGCATATTTTGAATTATGGCTAAGCTAAGCCTTCATATTTATGAATTTGAAATGCATGGCATCAGATATGTCTTATTGCTTTTTAAACAGTTTTGACATCAGATATGTCACCGATTATGAATAGTTTTGACATCATATATGTCATCAGTATGAACAATTTTGGCATCAGATATGCCCAGTATTATATGAGTTATATGTATGTTTTGGGAGTAGTATTAGCACCGAGTTAGACAGGGTGAGAGTACCCAAAAAGGTCCCAGAACTACGTGCCCCCATAGGTTTTAAGTCCCCTCTGTTGGGCATCAATATTTAGTGATCACGCCACAGTAATGCCTTTATACCCTGGCAAGGTATATTGGGTCCTCTCGATGGGGAGGATACATCAAATTCCATGTATCTCACATGGTCTATGTCGGTTAGAGAACCTCCCACAGAAAACAATTTATGCTTTTAAAATTTGCATTTGACTCTTATTTAGATTTCAGACTTATTACTTATAATTATGTTCAGCTTATAGAAAGTATTAGAGTCATTGCGCTCAGTTTATCTTTAAAAGCATGATTTAAGTTATTCAAGTATACTTAGCATGTTTTCATCATGTTCATGCATTGCTCCCATACTTGGTACATTCCATAGTACTAATGAATATTGCGCTGCATCCTTTGATGATGTAGATTCAGGTGTCCCTTCACAGCTTCGTGGCTAGAGTTTCCAGCCACTCACGGTCAGCTTTGGTGAGTCCTCAAGTGCGAGGACTAGACTTTATTCTAGCTTTTCTATGTTTCCTTTCCTTTCAGATTGTTGAGTTAGTTGGGGTATTGTCCCATCAACTCCTTATGCTAGTGTTAGAGGCTTTGAGACATAGATGTTATGAGGTGATCTTCGAGTTGTATTTTCTATTCGACTCTCTATTTATGATATATCTTCCTGTTTTGGATTTTCTTATGATGATTCCGTTATGTTTTCCTTTACATACTTGAGAATGCTATGACCAATTGGTTAACTTGGGATCCTTGTGGTCCCGAGTCTCGTGTTACGTCTAGGGGGTAACCTCGGAGCGTGACAAACTTGGTATCAGAGCCTCAGGTTCAAGAGTCCTAGGATGTCTGAAAGCCACATCGAGTAGAGTCTTTTTCATGTGTGTGAAGCACGCCACACATATGAGGGGGAAGCTATGAGATACCTTAGAAAAACTTCACTTCTTTCATGATCACATTGTGCGATAGAGCTTAAGTCTAATGTTCCTCTAATGTCCCAGGGGCTTTTCAGTCATTTTCACGCTTTTAACTACAAAGTGAAGTCATTTTGACTACTTTTAGGAAGGTTTTCTCCCATATTATCCTAAGTCTCTTCTAAGCTCCTCATTAACCTCCCCAAAAGGAAAAGCTTCTCTCAAGCTTCAAGTCTCCAAGCTCCAAGTCAAGTCTTCTAATCTTTTCCAAATCAAATGGGTAATCTTCCACCAAGGTATGTGGGTCTTTAACAATGGGTTCTTTTCATCTTTGTGCCCAAAATCCTCAATTGTTATGTTGAATTATGAACTTATGAAATTAGGGTTTTGATCAAAATTGGGGAAAGTTTATGAATTTAGTTTCTATGTTAAATTCATGGTTTCTTAATGATTATTCATGGTTTGATTATGATTCTCTTATTGGTTTTAAAAGTCCAAGCATGAAAGTTGATTTTTAGCATGAATCCATGAATTTGCATGTTTTCAAGAGAAAGATGGCATGATTAGATATCATGGCCTTTATGTATTTATGAAAATGTATGTCTAATTCTTCAAGTATGAATTTAGAAAGGAAAGTATGTTTTGAATTATGGCTAAGCTAAGCCTTCAGATTTATGAATTTGAATTGCATGGCATCAGATATGTCTTATTGCTTTTCAAACAGTTTTGATATCAGATATGTCACCAGTTATGAATAGTTTCGACATCAGATATGTCATCAGTATGAACAATTTTGTCACCAGATATGCCTAGTATTATGAGTTATATATATGTTTTGGGAGTAGTATTAGAACCGAGTTGGACAGGGTGAGAGTACCCAAAAAGGTCCCAGAACTATGTGCCCCCGTAGGTTTTAAGTCCCCTCTGTTGGGCATCAATATTTAGTGATCACGCCATAGTAATGCCTTTATACCCTGGCAAGGTATATTGGGTCCTATCGATGGGGCGGATACATTGAATTCCATGTGTCTCACATGATCTATGTTGGTTAGAGAACCTCCCACAGAAAACAATTTATGCTTTTAAAACTTGCATTTGACTCTTATTCAGATTTCAGACTTATTACTTATGATTATGTTCAGCTTATAGAAAGTATTAGAGTCATTGCTCTCAGTTTATCTTTAAAAGCATGATTTCAGTTATTTAAGTATACTGAGCATGTTTTCATCATGGTCATGCATTGCTCACATGCTTAGTATATTCCATAGTAGTAACGCATATTGCGCTGCATCCTTTGATGATGCAGATTCAGGTGTCCCTTCACAGCTTCGTGGCTAGAGTTCCCGGCCACTCACGCTCAACTTTGGTGAGTCCTCATAGTGCAAGGACTAGACTTTATTCTAGCTTTTTTATGTTTCCTTTCTTTTCAGATTGTTGAGTTAGTTGGGGTATTGTCCCATCAACTCCATATGCTAGTGTTAGAGGCTTTCAGACATAGATGTTATGAGGTAATCTTCGAGTTGTATTTCCTATTCGACTCTCTATTTATGATATGTCTTCCTGTTTCGGATTTCCTTATGATGCTTACGCTATGTTTTCCTTTTCATGCTTGAGAATGCTATGACCAATGGGTTAGCGTGGGATCCTTGTGGTCCCGAGTCCTATGTTACGTCTAGGGGGTAACCTCGGGGCGTGACATTTAAGGTACCAAAAATGAAAGGAGAAGCACAATTATCATCCATACAACTTGTGAAAGGCCTTAAGAAGGAGGACTCGACATTCATTGGAAGGGGAAATCACCGAAAAAACCCACATGAGAATGGTCTGAAGACTTATGGCAATTTAAAGATAAGATCCGAGAGTTTATGTAGCAGCAATGCGACGCGGTCATCGCAACATCAGGTGGGGTAGAGTGTGATGACCCACCACATCACCATGCTACGTAGGTGCCACATGGCACAAAATTGCCCATGTGGAAGGCTTACATAAGAGAAAGACTAGTCCTTAGTAGAATATTCTTGAAAAATAAGGAGAATTCCCATGGATGATCCTAGAATATCTTGGATTTGCATGGAAGGACCTTAGAACTTTCTAATATTGTAGAAAGTTCTAGAGTGAGGACTATTTTGTAAATATATAGGGACTTATATAATAATAATTATTTACATATTAACCCCTAGTGATTAGTATAAATAGGGGGCATCCATTTGTAAAGTCATCAAGCAAATCTTCCTAGTCTTGATCAATATAAAAAGCTTTCTTTAGCAATTCTCTTGTGTCTTTCTTCAATTTAACATTTTCTCAGCGATCTAGTGTTAAAAAGGCTTACTTGAGCTTGCAAGATCGTGAAAGATTCGTGAGCGAGTTGTCAAGTGTCGTATGGTGTACTTAGTCAAAGTCTATGTTCGTGACACTAGACTCCTATCGCTAACCTGTTATTATCAATTACATCAAAATAAGCAAAAATAGACCTAATTATACAACTTACAAGCAAAGTCTATATTAAGGACAAGTATCTAAATGCTGCAATATCGATTGCCACTTTATAATGACTAGACTTCTAGGGTGTGTTTGGTATGAAGGAAAATGTTTTTCATGAAAAATAGTTTCATGGAAAACAAGTTGGTTTCTTACTTATTTTCTCATGTTTGATTGGTGAGTGGAAATTTTTTTTAGTGTTTGGTTAGTGAATGAGAAATATTTTTCAGAAAATATATTTTAGTGTTTAGCTAGAGAGTAGAAAATAGTTTCTGACTCGGGAACCAATCCTGACGATCGATCCGGGACCCAACCCTAACACCCGACCCGAGACTCAACCCCAACTCCCGACCAGAGACCAACCTTGACTCGAGACCCGACCCTGACACTCAAATCGAGACCTAACTCTGACTCCTGACCTCGGACATGACCCAGACACCTGAAACGAAAGAAGACCCCTACACCTAACCCCAACTCCTGAATCAGGACCCGACCCCGACCCCAACACTTGAATCGGAACCCAATCTCGACACTTGACCAAAACCCAACCCTGACATCCGACTTGAGACTCAATCTCCACTCCCGACCTGAGACCTTATTGTGACTCTCGACTCTGACTGCTGATCTAAGATCCAACCATGACTCCTGACCAGGTAACCCACCTCGATTTCCAATTCGGGACATGACCCCAACACCCGATTCTCGACCCGAATCCAATCACGACTCTTGATCCGAATCCAATCACGACTCTTGACTTCTGACCCAAATCCAACCACGACTCCCAACGTGGTACCTGACTTTGATTTTTTACCCCAAGTCAGATCTCAAATCAGGAATGGGGTTCAGGGTTGGGAGTTGGGTCTCGAATCGAGGTCGGAAGTCGGATCTCTAGTCAAGAAATGAGAGTCGGATCATGGGTTAGTATCGAAAATTGGTACCCGAGAGTTGAGTTAGGGTGGAAAGTTGAGGTGTGAGGTTGAAAGAGAGTTTTAGAAAATATTTTTCTTACTTTTTGAAGGAAAGTCATTTTTCTTAAATTTGAGGAAAATAAGTTCTTTTGGTAAATATTTTTCAAAATATTTAAGTCAACCAAACATGAGAAAATTGGAAAATATTTTTCAGAAAATATTTTTCATCATACCAAACACAATCCTAGTCTTCTTTGTTGAAACCTACACTTTTTTCTTTCCCTACAGATCACAATAACAGTCATAGTAAAGGCAACGCTTGAGATCTCTGCCAAACTTATCTTTTTCTTTGCTAGTGTACTTATCCATTGCACCTTTGAGTTTCAGTCTTGAATAAGCCTCTGATATCCTAGTCAAGCACACAATTGATGCACATTGATCTTGTAAATTGTATACTCAAAGAAAAAATGATCAAACGACTTCAAGGTCTGGCCACAAAATATACAATCAGTTGTAACTTGAATATCAAACTTAGCTAATCTATCCACAGTTGCAAGCCTCTTCTGTATAGCTAACCATAAAATAAAGTGAATTAGACAGGATTTCTTTGTCCAAAATAATAAGTGGTGGGTCAATTTTCATAAATTTAATCGTAAATGTGAAATACTTATTGGATGGATCAAATGCATTTAGCATTATGTGGAGAGAATACAGCTGCGTTACTTTAAATTCTTGTATGTGTTGTATGCTCTTATAAAATTCTGTCTAATGAACTAGTGAACCTGATACAATAGTGCATTAATCCTCTATTGAATTTAAGTGATAGCTTTGATATCTAATGTAGAGTCAAATCTGCTTCTCTTGTGTCATCGGTTGTATCATTGAAGTAAGGATAATCTGTCTACGTTGTTCTAAAAAGCATGCCTATAGGACATAATTTTAAAATTATGTTTTCAATTAAGATTGGATATTATGCTTTCACATGACTTTAATTCATTATGGTTGAACCCCTATAAGACACAAATTTGTTCACCTTTGGCTTGTGTGTTGTCTGTGCATGTATGTGCTTGGCGTGTGGTTGTGTTTTAACAGGAGCTTCCTTATGGAACACTTGGGACGTTTGAAGAGTTGTTGGGCTTAGGGTTGGGCAAAAGCACAGTTTGTTAGGTGTTGCTACATTTTAGTCTTAGAGTTTGCTTTCCTTTTCTAGTCATTTGATTTGTAACAATTTGTATCTAAATACTATTGTAATAAGGAAAGAAAGGGGGATGCTCGGGGGTGGGAATTATGTATTAATTGCTTAAACTTTTTCCTATTATTTCCAAATAATTTTCTCACAAGCTTTTATGTCAATATCTTTTTACAACTTTTGTTCTTAATATTTAAACCACTGTTTAGATTCCTTTTTTACAACTTTGGATAGACAATGTATTTAAAATTTCTAAATATATATAAATACTATCTCCCAACATATAGTTAGTGAAAAAGTAAAAGGGGTTATAAGGTCTAACTCAATTTTTTTTACTAAGCCGATGCATCCCCGGGAGTATCAACTATCAAAAATTTCAAAAGGGAGTTATGTGTATTTATACGTAAATATATCTATGTGCTTATATTTGAAACTTCAAATTTTTCACTTGTCTTTAAAAATTGTCACGACCCAGACAGCCGTGAGTGGCACCCACCCAACCCCCGGATGAGCGAACCAGTAGAGTTTAACCCTTAGTCTAGACTAACAACCTAAAACCAACAAACATAAAATAAACTAGCAATTCAAAGAAAACAAAGAAACTAAGAAAACCATATCTTTGAATCAATCCTGCGAAAATTCCCCTAGAATCTGAAAGTCATCGTACCAAACACTATCAATACTAGAGTACGGGGATGCAACCCCAAAACTTAAAACAGTAACAAGATAGTCTAATCCCGAAACAAATAAGCTACAACTCAAAGATAAACACCAAGGCGACTTGGTAGAACAACTCACCCTTAATATCTGGAATAGTCCGGACTACAAGTGAGGTCGTGCGTCAACCGCCGAAAGATTTCCTATACTCACAAAGAAAAACAAGCAAGTGTAGTATCAGTACACAACCACTGTATACTAGTAGGATCATCAGCCAGTTCTAATAAAAAATAGTGTATAATCAGTACAACAAATCAAGTATGAGTACGAAAAATATGCAACAAGTCAATAGGCTCCCCTAGAGTATAAGTCGCTACCTAACTTGTTCCCGCATGAAATCCACCTTTTATAACTCTAAACCACAATCACAGAACCAATAAATCATCCTTTTCGTCTAGCCCAAACCCACACTGGGGTCCCTTCTAAATAACACCTAAGTGTTAAACAGACAACCCGGCCTAATTCAAGACCAACTCAACAGATATAACAAGATTCCCGGTCACTCAAGGACCACCAAAAAATATCACAATTCAATAAAACAGCCCGGTCCACTTACGGAACCAATAACATTCAATGCAATGCAATAATATCAATGCAATGATGCAGTAAAATAAACCCGTACCAAGCGTGGTACACAAGCCAACCGTTAGTATTCTATACCAGGTGTGGTACCCAAGCTAACCATTTGTTATACCCGTACCAGGCATGGTACCCGAGCCAACTGTTAGTATTCCTATACCAGGCGTGGTACCCAAGCCAATCGAATGTCAATAATCCACAGTCAAATAATGAACAAAAAACTTGTAAACCAACAAGCCACACACCGTTCAATTCACAGACTGTAAAACAGGACCCTTAGACATTCTACACAATTCCTCTAAGCAATGCAATTCATACAAACACTTAGATAAGAGTACAAAAATATACCATTCACAGGAATCGTAAGCCATCACCTACCTTGAAATGATCCAAGCTCTACTCAACCCGAGCTTTCACGTGTTCTGGATTCCTTTCTCGTTATTGGTCTAAAATAACATACAAGTGCTTAAATTAACAAAAAAGGCTTGCGTATTACCTGGATTACACCGAATCTCAAATCTCAGACCAACCATGATCATTTTACCCTTTTTCCTGGGTTTCCGGCCATTAATTCCCCTAGTTCTATCATTTTCACAGATAAAAATAGAGAATTTAACAACTTGCGATGAATAAACCTTGTTTTTAACAATACCCAAGAACTTTCATGCCTCGAATCCCTCTTCTTCCCCAGATTCTACCATCCCTAGATTATTCCAACCTTTTCCCAAGTTCCCTCCTAGCAATTCTACCGCATAAGAAAAGTATTATGGAGTTCAGGGAGTAGAAACCTTACCTTAGGGAAGAAAAACAATGGAAAATGGAGGAAAATCGCCTGGAATCACCTTGCTCTTCTCCCAAAATGAAATTGTGAAAACTGAACATTTTGGGGAATGTTTCTGTATTAAATTCCATCACGCTCTGCTATAGCAGTACTGCCGTAGCGGAGTCATCCGCTATGGTGGAGGCTACTTCTGTTGTTGCGGTAATTTCTCTGCTACAACAGAGGTCGCTATGGCAGAGTGTCAACCACTATAGTGGTTGACACAAAGGAGAAAGTCATAAAATCTCCAAAACTATTCCATTTACAACACACTTATTTTCCTGACGTTCCAAAACAACCTCTTCACGCCAACCTCGATTCTGGGAGTTCTACTTGCCCGAATTTAATTTTGAAAAGTCCCCCGGACTCCTTTATGTCTTGGCTACATGGAAAACTATCTCTAAACAAGAATCCTAACGCAATCCTTACTAAGATTTCCCTAGACTCCACCTCGCTCTAAAACCAGCTGAGGCTATTCTAGCCCAGAGTTTTCAAACTCCCAAACTCGGAGTTTTCTAACTCTAAAAATTGGCACGAATGGTTTTCCCTTAATGACGGACTCGATCGTTACAATAGATACCAATTTACCAATCGTTTATCCCCGAATGATCAAACCCGAATTTATGGAAATAAAGGAAAGAAAGTGTAGTACCTGAATCCTCAAACAAATGAGGGTACTTGTCCCGCATATCCTTCTCAATTTCCCAAGTGACTTCCTCAACTGGACGATGCTTCTACTGAACCATTACCATATCAATCACCTTTGTCCTCAACCTCCGTACATCCCGAGCAAGAATCATGACTTGTTCCTCTTCATAACGAAGATCCTTATCGAAAAACACCTCATCCCACTTAATGATGTAGTCCCATCCTCATGGTATCTCTTAAGCATGGATACATGGAATACCAGATGGACGTCCGACAAACTGAGTGGCAGTGCTAACTTGTAAGCCACTGGCCCCACAATCTCAAGAACCTCAAACAGACTGATGAAACGAGGGTTAAGCTTTCCTTTCTTACCAAACTGCATAACTCCCTTCATTGGTGACACTTTCAACAATACCTGTTCACCAACCTGAAATTCCATGTCTCGGACCTTGCGATCTGCATACTCCTTCTGCCTAATTTGGGCAGCCAACAATTTGGCCTGAATGCCCCTTACCTTTTCTTGCGCTTCCTTTACCATTTCCACTCCCAAAGGATTTACATTGCCTTTCTCAAACCACTTAACCGGTGATCTGCAGCTCCTCCCATACAATGCCTCGAATAGTGCCATGTCAATACTGAAGCGGTAGCTATTATTGTACGAGAATTTGTACAATGATAGGAACTGGTCCCAATGTCCCTCGAAGTCCATCACACATTCTCTCAGCATGTCCTCTAATACTTAGATCATCCTCTCCAACTGACCATCAGTCTGAGGATGGAAAGCTGTGCTAAAAGCGAGTTGTGTACCCAATTCTTCATGTAGCTTTCCCCAAAATTTAGAGGTGAACTGCGTACCCCTGTCTAAAATGATGGAGAGTGGCACCCTATGCAATCTCATAATCTCCTTCACGTAGATCTTATCCAATTACTGCAAATTGTAATCTACCCTGACCAGAATGAAGTAAGCGGACTTGGTCAGCCTGTCAACAATGACCCAAATTGAGTCATACTTCCCCAATGTCCTGGGAAGACCCACCACAAAGTCCATGGCTATCCTTTCCCACTTTCACTCTGGAATTGACATTCTCTGAAGTAGTCCCGCAGGTCTCTGATGTTCATACTTTACCTACTAGCAGTTCTGATATTTGGACGCAAAGTCGACTATGTCCCTTTTCATTCTGGGCCACCAGTAATGCTGCCTTAAGTTTCTGTATATTTTAGTCACACCGATGAATTTAGTACCGTTAACCATGAGTTTCTGCCAAGATTTTCTAAATTATATCATCAACCCGAGGAACACAAATCCTTTCTCCAGAATGTAGCACTCCACCGGAGTCTAACGTGACATCTCTGGATTCCCCGGATATTACCTTACCTTGAAGCTTACTTAGTTTCGGATCCTGAAACTGTTTGGCATTTATTTCCTCTATGAAGGTGGCTTTGACCTCAATGCTGGCCAATAATCCACCCTGTTCTGAAACACCCAAGTGCATGAACTTGGCCTCCAAAGCCCAAATTTCCCTTGCTAGTGGTTGTTTGGACACCCCCAAACAAACAAAACTACCCATGCTAACTGTCTTTTAGCTCAATGCGTCTCCACCACATTAGCCTTACCCAGATGATATTAAATAGTCACATATAGTCCTTCAATAACTCCATCCACCTTTTCTGTCTCAAATTCAAATCCTTCTGAGTAAACACATGCTGTAGACTGCGATGATCGGTGAACACTTGACACTTGACACCATAGAGATAGTGTCTCCAAATCTTGAGTGAAAAGACCATTGCTGCCAACTCTAAGTCGTGAGTTGGGTAGTTCCTCTCATGCACCTTCAACTTCCTAGATGCATAGGCTATCACATTCCTATCCTTCATTAACACAACACCCAAACCAGAATGTGAAGCATCACAGTAAATAATAAAGTCTTTACCTTCAACCAGCAAGGATAATATAGGAACCGTGGTCAGAAGTGTCTTGAGCTTTTGGAAGCTCTCCTCGCACTTGTTGGACCACACGAATGGTACATCTTTCTGTGTCAGCCTGGTCAAGTGAGTAGAAATAGACGCAAAATCCTTAATAAACCTCCGGTATTACTCTGCGAGCCCAATAAAACTCCTCACCTCTGTCACAGAGCTAGGCCGGGCCCAACTCTTGACTGCCTCAATCTTCTGGGGATCCACCATCACCCTCCTGTTCTGACACTACATGCCCCAAGAATGCAACTGAAGTTAAACAAAACTCACACTTAGCGAACTTCGCATAAAGCTTCTGGCATCTCAAGATGTCCAACACAATACGAAGATGACTAGCATGCTCTTCACTACTCTTGGAGTAGATCAAAATATTATCGATAAACACAATCATGAAGGAATCCAAATATGACTTAAATACTCCATTCATTAAACTCATGAATGATGCCGGTGCATTGGTCAAACCAAATGATATTACTAGGAACTCGTAATGCCCATACCAAGTCTGAAAAGCAGTCTTAGGAATGTCCTCAGGCCTAATCCTCAACTGATGGTACCCCAATCTCAAGTCGATTTTCGAAAACACCGATGCATCCTGAAGATGGTCAAACAAATCATCAATGCAGGGTAGAGGGTACTTATTCCGGATGGTCACCTTGTTTAACTGCCTATAATCTATGCACATCCGCATACTACCATCCTTTTTCTTTACAAACAAAATAGGAGCACCCCAAGGCGACGCACTGGGACGGATAAATCCCTTATCTAGAAGTTCCTGCAGCTAAGTCTTAAGTTTCCTTAACTCTGCCGGAGCCATACGATATAGAGGAATAGAAATGGGATGAGTGCCTGGCTCTAGATCAATACAGAAGTCGATATCCCTGTCCAGAGGCATATCAGGCAAATCTATTGGAAATACCTCGAGAAACTCGAAAACCACTGAAACTGACTCAATAGATGGGGACTCCACACTATCATCCCGAAAATGAGCCAAGAAGGCTAGACACCCTCTCCCCACTAGCTTCCTAGCCCGAACGAATGATATGACCTTAACTGGCTTAGGCCTGTACACACCTTTCCACTCTAGTCTATCCTTACCCGGAATCTCTAGAGCCACAATCTTAGTGTTACAGTTCAACACAACATGATAATGGGACATCCAAATCATGCCCAAGATAATATCAAAGTCATCCATATCTAGGATTACCAAGTCTACCGAAGTATGCAACCCCACAAACACAACAGAACAGTCACGATAAACATGAGTCACAATCACAAACTCTCCAACTGGGGTAGAAACATGGATAGGGGAATCAAGGATATCACAAATCAATTCCAGAACCAACGCAAAACTCACAGATACATAAGAATATATAGAACCTGGGTCAAATAATACCGAAGCCATTTTATCGCAAACAAGAATGGTACCTGTGATCACCGCATCTGATGCTTCCACCTCAGTTCTCCTTGGAAATGCATAACAATGAGCCCGATCATCAATTCAGGCAATTTCCTGGGCTGGTTGCGCTGCACCCCTGCTCGTGCCACCATTCCCTCTGTCTCCCCGGCCTTCCTGAAAGTTTCCTCGCCCATTCTATGAACGACCTCTAGCATTACTACCTCTACCTGCCGGGACCACCGCTCTAGACTGCTGCTGACCCTGATTACCTGTCTGCCTGAGTGGGAACTCCATATTAAAGTTGCCCAGATCACCACAACGGAAGAAACCACGGTCAAGTGTAGGCCTTCTAGCTGATGTATAAGACGCTCCCTGGCCTCTAGGATCTGAAGACTGATTATGAGCTCCCTGGCAACCACCTGTAGCAGCTGGCAGAGCTGACTGAATAGGACGGGCTAGGTATGCCTGCTGATTCTGACCCCTGGAGTATGAACTACCGAAATTTCCCTCATACCGGGGCTTCTTGGCTAAAGCCTTAGCCTGCCCCACTTGCTTGACCCCTTCCAACTTCTTCACATAACTTACCACTTCATTGAAGCCCTTCCCTGATGAAGTCATATGCCCTGACAGTACCTGTAGTCCAGTATTTAAACCTTTCACAAATAGCCGGACCTGTTCCTCCTCGGAACCCAACATCTGTGTGGAAAAATGAGACAAAGCGTGAAACTTAGCCTCGTAAGCAGAGACTAACATGCTACTCTGCTCAAAGTTCAAGAACTCATCCTTCTTTTGGTCCCTCAAAGTACGGGGTACGTACTTCTCTAAACACAAAGCGTGGAACTATTCCCAAGTCAGTGGGGGTAAAACAGAAGACCAACACTCCACATGAGACCTCCACCACTGCTTAGCTTCACCCTACAACTGAAATATGACAAACTCAACACTATGCTGACGTACAATATCCAACTTGTGCAACCTCTCATAGCAATCCAAGATGAACTCATAAGCATCCTCCCTATCTGTACCCTGAAATGTTGGAGGTTTCAGCTTGAGGAACTTGGTCAGCATATCATGTTCGTTTCCTGTCATCACGGGTCTTATTATTGGCTTGAAAAAATCATTCATGCCTGAAGCTGCATCCATCCTAGGTGCTGTAGTAACCGCTGGCTGAGTATCCAAGTCCTAGTTTGCAAAAGCCGCGGGTATGGCTCCAGTACCAACCAACCCATTCAAAATATTCCAAGCCTGCAGAAAGGCTTCTGGTGTCATAGTAGGGAGGCCTACACCCCCAACCAGTGCCGACTCCTCCTGCGCCTCACCATCTTTAGACACAACTTCTATATCTTCAATAACATATTCTTGAGGTGGGGGGGGGGGTTGCTTCTTTCTCTCCAGCAGCTGCTTGAGCTCCACCCTTAGCGGGTGCAGTTCTACCACGTCCTCTGCCCCTTCCCCTTCCTCTACCATGGACAGTCAGGCCTGCTGCTCTAGCTCTGTTGTTCCTTGTATTAACCATTTATGGACAGAAGAATGGATGAGGTTAGATACCAATTTGTATCACCAGACACCAATTGTAATCAAGTTATAGCATGAAGGAAAGAAGGAAGAGATAGTTTTTCATAAAGCCCCATAGCCTCTCAAAGAAAAGTACAGACATCTCCGCACCATTCCACAAGACTCTACTAGACCTATTTGGTACGATGAGATCAACAAACCTAGGACTCTGATACCATCTTTATCATGACCAGACCACCATGAGTGGCACCCACCTAACCCCGTGTAACGACTGGGTCCGTCTTTATGGGTAGTCCAATCGTGCCAAGTTTTAGAGTTAGAAAACTCCGGGTTTGGGAGTTTGAAATTCTGGGCTAGGCTAGTCTCGACAGGTTTAGGAGCGAGGTATGGTCTAGGGCAATCCGGGTAAGGATTGGGTTAGATATCTTGTGTTGAGCTAGTTTTTCTCGTAGCTAATACATAAAAGAGTCTTGGGGATTTTTAGAAATTAAATTCGGGTAAGTAGAACTCTCGGAATCGAGGTTGATGTGAAGGGGTTGTTTCGGAATGTCAGGAAAATAAGTGTGTTATAAAATAAACTAATTTTAAAGGTTTTATGAGTTTCTATCCCATGGCGGTGGACACTCTACCATAGCGATCTCCGCTATAGCGAATAAATTACCGCTACATCGGAAGTCAACGTCAGTCAGCCTCCACCATAGTGGATGACTCCGCTACGGCAGTACTGCTATAGCGGAACAGACCGCTATAGCAGAGCGTGACAAGATTTAATTCATAAACTTCTCCAAAATAGTTTAGTTTTTCTTGAAACTTTTTGGGAGAAGAAGGGGGTGATTTTGGGCAATTTCTACCAGTTTTCCACTATTTTCATCCTAAAGGTAAGGATTCTACTCCTCAAACGTTGTACTACTTTTTCTACGCGGTAGAATTGCTACAAGGGAACTTGGGGAAAGGTTGGAATGACCTAGGGATGGTTGAATTCGTGGAAAGAAGGGGGATTTTAGGCATAGAAGTTCTTGGGTATTGTTAAAAGTAAGGTTTTATGATCATATGTTGTTGAATTCTCTATTTTTATCCATGAAAATGGTAGAACTAGAAGAATTAATGGTGAGAATCCTGCGAAAAAGGGTAGGATGATCATGGGTAGCCTGGGGGTCTGGGATTTGGTGTAATACGGGTAATTCACATGCCTTGTTGTTAATTCAAAGTACTTGTATATTGTTTTAGACAAAGAACGAGAAAGGAATCCGGAACACGGGAAAGCTCGGGTTGAGTAGAGCTTGGATCATTTTGAGGTAGGTGATGGCTTACGATTCCTTTGAATTTTGTATATTTTGTACTCTTGTCTAAGTGTTTGTATGAATTGCATTGCTTAGAGGAATTGTGTAGAATGTCTAAGGGTCCTGTGTTCCAGTCTGTGAGTTGAACAGTGTGTACTTGTTGGTTTACAAGTTGTTTGTTCATTATTTGACTGTGGATTATTGATATTCGGTTGGCTCGGGTACCACGCCTGGTACGGGTATACTAACGGTTGGCACGGGTACCACGCCTGGTACAGGTATAACAAATGGTTGGCTCGAGTACCACACTTGGTGCGAAATACTAACGGTTGGCTCGGGTACCACGCCTGGTACGAGTTCATTTTACTGCATCATTGTATTGATATTGTTGCATTTTATTGACTGTTATTAGTTTCGTGAGTGGATCGGACTGCTTTATTGTATTGTGATATTGGTTGGTGGTCCTTGAGTGACCGGGAATCCTATTATATCTATTGAGTTGGTCTTGCATTAGGCTGGGTTGTCTGTTTAACACTTAGGTGTTGTTTAGAGGGGATCCCAGGGTGGGTTCGGGCTAGACAAAAAGAGTGGTTTATTAGTTATGTGATTGTTGTTTATAGTTATCAAGGGTTGATTTCATTCGGAGCAAGCTAGGTAGAGACTTGTAGTCTAGAGGAGCCTGTTGACTTGTTGCATATTTTCCGTACTTGTACTTGATTTGTTGTGCTAAATATACACTATTTATTTGGAACTGGCTAATGATCCTACCAGTACATGCTGGTTGTGTACTGATACTGCACGTGCTTGTTTTTCTTGTGAGTACAGAAAATCTTCCGGCAGTTGATGCACGACCTCACCTATAGGCCTGACTGTTCCAAATATCAAGGGTGAGCTGTTCGACCAAGCCGCGTTGGTGTTTATCTTTTGAGTTGTAGCCCAATTGTTTCGGGCTTAGACTATCTCTTTATGGTTTTAAGTTTTGGGGTTACATCCTCATATTTTAGTATTGGTAGTGTCTGGTATGATGACTTTCAGATTCTAGGGGGGGATTTTCCGCAGTTTTAATTTAATGAAAGGTTTTTGCTTATTTGAATTGCTAGTTTATTTCCTGCTTGCTGGTTTTAGGCTGTTAGACTAGGCTATGGGTTGGACTCTACTGGTTCGCTCATCCGGGGGTTGGGTGGGTTCCACTCACGACGGTCTGGGTCGTGACACCCCCGAATGAGCGAACCGGTAGAGCTCAACCCTTAGCCTAGACTAACAGCCTAAAACCAGCAAACAGAAAATAAACTAGCAATTCAAAGAAAATAAAGAAATTAAGAAAACCATATCATTGAATCAAGCCTGCGGAAATTCCCCTAGAATCTTAATGTCATCGAACCAAACACTACCAATACTAGAGTACTGGGATGCAACCCCAAAACTTAAAACAATAACAAGATAGTCTAAGCCTGAAACAAATGGGCTACAACTCAAAGATAAACACCAAGGCGGATTGGTCGAACAACTCACCCTTCTGGAACAGTCCAGTCTACATGTGAGGTCGTGCAACAACCGCCGGAAGATTTCCTGTACTCACAAAGAAAAACAAGCAAGTGCAGTATCACTACACAACCACCATGTACTAGTAGGATCATCAGCTAGTTCCAATTAAAAACAGTGTATAATCAGTACAACAAATCAAGTATGAGTGCGGAAAACATGCAACAAGTCAACAGGCTCCCCTAGACTACAAGTCGCTACCTAGCTTGTTCCCGCATGAAATCCACCTTTTATAACTCTAAACCACGATCACAGAACCAATAAATCATCCTTTTCATCTAGCCTGGACCCACCATGGTGTCCCTTCTAAACAACACCTAAGTGTTAAACAGACAACCTAGCCTAATCCAAGACCAACTCAACAGATATAATAGGATTCCCGATCACTCAAGGACTACCAACAAATATCACAATTCAATAAAACAGCCCGGTCCACTCACAAAACCAATAACAGTCAATGCAATGCAATAATATCAATGCAATAATGTAGTAAAATAAACCCATACCAGGCGTGGTACCTAAGCCAACCATTAGTATTATGTACCAGGGCATGGTACCTGAGCCAACCATTTGTTATACCTGTACCAGGCATGGTACCTAAGCCAACCGTTAGTATTCTCGTACCATGTGTGGTACCCGAGCCAATCAAATGTCAACAATCCACAGTCAAATAATGAACAAACAACTTGTAAACTAATAAGCCACACACAGTTCATTTCACAGACTATAAAATAGGACCCTTAGACATTCTACACAATTCCTCTAAGCAATGCAATTCATACAAACACTTAGATAAGAGTACAAAAATATACAACATTCATAGGAATCGTAAGCCATGACCTACCTCAAAATGATCCAAGCTCTACTCAACTCGAGCTTTCCCGTGTTCCGGATTCCTTTCTCGTTGTTGTTCTAAAACAACATACAAGTACTTGATATAACAAACTAGGCCTGTGTATTACCCAGATTACACCAAATCCCAAATCCCAGACCAACCATGATCATTCTACTCTTTTCCCCAAGTTTCCCACCATTAATTCCCCTAGTTCTATCATTTTCACGGATAAAAATAGAGAATTTAACAACTTGTGATCAATAAACCTTGTTTTTAACAATACCCAAGAACTTTCATGCCTCGAATCCCCATTCTTTCCCGTATTCTACCATCCCTAGGTTATTCTAACCTTTCCCCAAGTTCTTCCTAATAATTCTACCGCATAGGAAAAGTATTACAGAGTTCGGGGAGTAGAAACCTTACCTTAGGGAAGCAAAAACAATGGAAAACGGAGGAAAATCGCCTGGAATCGCCTTGCCCTTCTCCTAAAACAAAATTGTGAAAACTGAATGCCTTGGGGAATGTTTCTGCATTAAATCCTGTTAGCTCCGCTATAGCGGTCCGCTCTGCTATAGCGGTCCGCTCTGCTATAGCGGTCCGCTCTGCTATAGCGGAGTCGTCCACTATGGCGAAGGCTGACCGACGTTGACTTTCGCTATAGCGGTAATTTCTGTGCTACAACGGAGGTCGCTATGGCAGAGTGTCAACCACTATAGCAGTTGACACGAAATAGAAAGTCATAAAATCTCCAAAACTAGTCCATTTTACAACACACTTATTTTCCCAATGTTCTGAAACAACCTCTTCACGTCAACCTCAATTTCGGGAGTTCTACTTGCCCGAAGTCGATTCTGAAAAGTCCCCCGGACTCCTTTATGTCTTGGCTACGTGGAAAACTAGCTCAAAACAAGACTCCTAACCTAATCCTTACCCGAATTTCCCTAGACTCCACCTCACTCCAAACCGACCGAGGCTAGCCTAGCCTAGAATTTCAAACTCCCAAACCCAGAGTTTTCTAACTCTAAAAATTGGCACGAATGGTTTTCCCGTAATGATGGACCCGGTCATTACAAAAATATACTATTATTATTTTTGAACTTTATGACCGACCTCAAAATAAATTATTGTTATGGTGGAGGAGCGCGATTAATAATATTTTGACATCATTCCTATAAAGCAATAAATATGTTAAGTCTTTTGAAATTCTCTTATGACTTTATTTTAAAATCTCAAGCTCATTTATGCTTATAAAAGTGAATTCTTCACCATGTCTATCTTTGTTCTTTTATTTCTTTGGGATAGTTAGTACCCTTATTTTATTGTAAAATATGAGCAATATAAATATAAGTACTGAATAATAAATGAAGACAAGAGTTATGGTAGAGAGAGGAGAGAATTCTTTCTTCTGTATTGTGTTCCATTCGATTGATCATTTCGTAGGACAATGATCGCATATTTATAGTACAAAATGTCTTCTCAAGTTACAAGACTTAAATGATGTTCAATTCATTTAGTACGTGAATTTATAAAGGAGTTACGGAAGAGGCATCCACATTCAGTGGATTTATAACACTCCCCCTTGAATGTCCATAGATAATGTGCCTCGTTAAAACTTTACTAGAAAAACTCAGTGGGAAAAAGTCTAGCGAGGAAAAAAGAGTACACACATCTTTTAATACGCCTTGAGTGGTGCCTCATTAAAAACCTTACTCGGAAAACCCAATGGGACAAAAACTTGGTTAAGGAAAAAAGAGTGCAACGCGTATTTTACTCCCCCTAATGAAAACTTTATTGGATGTCTTGAAGACGACGCATTCAAACCTTGTATCTCAGCTTCTCAAATGTTGATGTTGGTAATGCCTTAGTGAATAAATCTGCAAGATTATCACTCGAACAGATCTGCTGAACATTTATCTCACCATTCTGTTGAAGATCATGTGTGAAAAAGAACTTTGGTGAAATATGCTTTGTTCTGTCTCCTTTGATGTATCCTCTATTTAACTAAGCTATGCAAGCAGTATTATCTTCATACAATATTGTTGGAGTCTTTGTTTTTAAATAAAGACCACATAATTGTAAAATATGTTGAGTCATTGACCTCAACCATACCCATTCTCGGCCGGCTTCATGAATAGCAATTATCTCTGCATGATTTGAAGAAGTGGCAACTATTGTTTGCTTCATGGAACGCTATGATATAGTTATACCTCCATATGTGAATAAATAGCCTATCTGAGATCGAGCTTTATGTGGATCAGACAAATATCCTGCATCTGCATATGTCACGCCCAACCTACCGGGCCGTGCGGGCGCCTACTCTAACCACCTAGATAGACGAACCCTCACCCCATGTCCAACAGGTAACTTGCGGAAAATAGAAAGTAGCAAAAATAACCTTTCCTTTTATTATGAAGGCCTTGTTATTACAACATTTGGAAATAGAAAACAATTTTGAAATATAAATTACCCTCCCTAGGACCTAGTCTAAACAGGTACAAGAGCTACTACAAGATTTATGCAGAACATGTAAAAGAGACACAACTTTCGTCATGGTATCGAAGGACAGAAGCTGCTGGAGATCACCATAGTCATGTACCTATGAAACACCACCAGCCCTACAACTAGACTATACCAAAAAGGTATAGCAAGAGTAGAGTCAGTACAACCACACGTACTGGTAGGCATCATCGGTTGACCTAAATCCACACGTACCATCATATAGAAAAATAGGGAAAAACATGAAAATAAACATTATAGCTCCCTCCTTCACCTTTAGCCTTGACCCTGACATCTAGGACCTCCCAAGTCACCTTGTCACCTAGACTTCCCAAGTCACCTTGACACATCGACTTCCCAAGTCACCTTTAACCCTTACCCCAGTCCACTACCTTGACTAAATACCGAGACTAAATCCGGCCCACTGCCCAACCAAACCACTTATACCCAAGTGTTACCTACCATTGTCCGGACTTTCCAGGACCTCTAGGACAACTTTACCACCTGGTTATATTAACCAATAACCATACCCAGACTCAGTCTTCCTCTATATTTACCAACCATATGCAATTCACCTAACAACCATTGACACCTTCAATGACCACCATATAGCTACATCTAAATCCCTTCTTGGGTCACATAACCCGGACCCTCCAAGGGTCCTCCATCCACACCTAAGTGTTCAACAGACTACCCCGGTCTACACCAAGACCCACCCTTAGATTATTAACCATGATAATTCATGACCGCCATCATTACACTTAATGACATTAATTTATGAGCACGTAACCTCTTTTAAATAGTTCGGACCCACTCGGATCCCCTTCACACATCTAGTGTTAACATGACAAACCCGGTCTACACCAAGTCCAACTAATAACCAACGTAATAACCCGGTCTACACTAAGACCAACTAATAACATAATATAACAATCCTGGCCTACACCAAGACCAAACCCACAATATACTATAACAACCCAGCCTACACCAAGACCAAACTAATAACATAATATAGCAATCTCGGCCTACACCAAGACCAAACCCATAATATACTATAACAACCCGTCCTACACCAAGACCAAACTAATAACATAATATAGCAACCCGGCCTACACCAAGACCAACTCAATAGATATAACAGGATTCCTGGTCACTCAAGGACCACCAACCAATATCACAATTCAATAAAGAAGCTCGGTCCACTTACGAAACCAATAACAGTTAATACAATGTAATAATATCAATGCAATGATGCAGTAAAATAACCCCGTACCAGGTGTGGTACCTGAGCCAACCATTAGTATTTCATACCAGGCATGGTACCCGAGCCAACCATTTATTATACCTGTACCAGGCGTGGTACCTGTGCCAACCATTAGTATACCCGTACCAGGCATGGTACCCGAGCCAACTGAATGTCAAAAATCCACAGTCAAGTAATAAACAAATAACTTGTAAAACCAACAAGCAACACACCGTTCAATTCGCAGACTGTAATTCAGAACCCTTAGACATTCTACACAATTTCTCTAAGCCATGCAATTCATACAAACACTTAGATAAGAGCACAAAATATACAACATTCACAGGAATTGTAAGCCATTTCCTACCCTCTTTCTCGAGTATATAACTTAGCCTCGACCTCCGTCTGGAGGCCAAACACACTCACCCTTTATTTACGTATAATGAACGGTTTCCCTTTTTAGCATAATTTAACAACCACATTGATTTTGCACTTACCTAAATAATAACAATGTGAATAACCACCCCTTATCCCTTAGCAAAACCAACACTACTTATCATGCCCTTTGTATTCCTGAAACTTCACCTAGGAGTTTCCCTTTTTCATACCCATTTAGTTATCCTTGCAATTCTCGGTTCCTCAAACCTTCCCGACATTCCAGTCCCTGAGCCCTATTATATTATCATAAGACTACATAAACAACCCAAACAATTATCAATAACCCATAATTCAATCCAACCAATTCCTAGCACTTACATAATCAACACCGAATCCACCAGACACCATTCCCGGAGGCCTAAAAATGGATTCTCCTTTCCCACTATACAATAAGTACATAATGTAAGCATGTCTATTTACTCAATAAAAACCTAGCCTACCTGGACGCCAAGCAGCTGCAACCATGTGTTTCTAGCTCCGTGGAGGCATTCCTGGCAGTCCTGCAGGCCCGAATCCATGGTTTTGCATCCTTTTTACCAGAATTCCTCCTCCTCAAAGCCTTGGAGCAGCCTAGGAGGGTTCTTGAAATAACCCTCATCTATTTTTTGGGGTTGAATGGGAGATAATGAAATTAAAAACTCATTTTCTAGGTTTTCTAATCCAATCGCTCCACTATAGCGGTCCATGCTCTGCTTTAGCAGTATCACCGTAGCGGAACCTACCGCTATAGCGGTGCTGATCGGCGTTGACTTCCGCTATAATGGTAATTTCTTCGCTATAGCAGAGGTTGCTACATCGGTGTGTTAACCGCTATGGTAGTTGGCACAGGACAGAAAGTCATAAAGTCCCCCAAAAGTTCCCATTTTACAACACACTTATTTTCTCGATGTTCTGGAATAACCCCTTTACGTTAACCTCAATTTTGGGAGTTTTACTTACCCGAATTCGATTCCAAAAAGTCTCTCGGACTCCTCCATGTCTTAGCTACAAGAAAAATATCTCAAACCAAGACATTTATCCCAATCCTTACCCCAATTATCCTAGACCATACCTTGCTACAAAACTGGTCGAGACTAGCCTAGCCCAAAATTTTCAACTCCCAAACCCGAAAGTTTTCTAACCCAAAACTTGGCATGAATGGTTTATCCGTAGTGATGAACCCGGTCATTACAGCATAACTGATCATTTCTGACTTGGATGCATTAGAATAAAACAATCCCATATCAATTATTCCTCGAAGATATCTGAATATATGCTTAACACCTTTCCAATGTCTTCTTGTTAGAGAGGAGCTGAACCTTGCCAATAAACTTACTGCAAAATAAATATATGGTTGGGTATTATTGTCAAGGTACATTAGTTCCCCAATAGCACTGAGATATGGAGTTTCATTACCAAGAAGCTCTTCATCCTTTTCTTGATGTCGAAATGGATCTTTGTTTTTATCTGTAACGACCGGGTCCGTCGTTATGGGTATCCAATCATGCCAAGTTTTAGAGTTAGAAAACTCTAGGTTTGGAAGTTTAAAATTCTGGGCTAGGCTAGCCTCGGCCAGTTTTGGAGTGAGGTAGAGTCTAGGGAAATCCAAGTAAGGATTGACCCTTGTGTCTTGTTTTGAGCTAGTTTTTCATGTATCCAAGACAATAAGGAGTCCGTGAGAATTTTTGGAATCGAATTTGGGTAAGTAGAACTCCCAGAATTGTGTTTGATGTGAAAGGGTTGTTTCAGGTCGTCGGGGAAAGCAAGTGTATTGTAAAATGGCCAAAACTGGGAGATTTTTGGACATTTTGTCCATGATGAGTGCCACGGTCCACTGTAGCGATCTCCACTATAGCGATGGGAAATACCGCTATAGCGGTGGTCAACACCCACTTAAGACCACTATAGTAAGACCGCTATAATGGAGCAGGGAACGCTATAGCAGGCCAATGGGTTTTTAATGCAGAAACTTCCCTAAAATAGTTCAGTTTTCTACAATTCATTTGAGAGAAAAACTAGGGAGATTTCAGGTGATTTTCCTCCTTTTTCCTTCGAATTTCTTCCTTAAGGTAAGGTTTCTACTCCCCAATCTTTGTACTACATTTTCTATGCGGTAGAATTGCTATAAGGGAACTTGGGGAAATGTTGGAATAACCTAGGAATGGTAGACTCCGGGGAAGAAAGGGGATTCTAAGAATGAATGTTCTTGGGAATTGTTAAAAGTAAGTTTTTATGATCATACGTTGGTTAATTCTCTATTTTATCCATAAAAAAATGATAAAAGTAGGTTAATTAATGGTGGAAAGCCCTGGAAAAGGGTGGGATGATCATAAGTGGCCTGGGGTTTGGGTATTTGGTGTAATCCGGGTATTGTGCAGGCCTTGTGTGTTAATTGTATATACTTGTGCATTATTTTAGACCAAGAACGAGAAAGGAATCTGGAACACGAGAAAGCTCGGGTTGAATAGAGCTTGGATCATTTCGAGGTAGGTGATGGCTTACGATTTTTGTGAATGTTGTATATTATTGTACTCGTATCTAAGTGATTGTATAAATTATATTTCTTAGGGAAGTTGTGTAGAATGTCTAAGGTTCCTACTTTACAGTCTGTGATTTGAACGGTATTTGCTTGTTGGTTTACAAGTTGTGTGTTCATGCATTTGACTGTGGATTAATGACATTCGATTGGCTTGGGTACCACGCCTGGTATGGGTATAACAATTGGTTGGCACGGGTACCACGCCTAGTACGGGTATAACAATTGGTTGGCACGAGTACCACTCCTTGTATGGGTTTACTTTTATTGCATCATTGCATTGTTATTATTGTGTTGCATTGATTGATATTGGTTCCGTGAGTGGGCCGGGCTGCTTATTGAAATGTGTTATTGGTTTGGTGGTCCTTGAGAGGCCGGGAAAATTTTGGTTAACTGTTGTGTTGGTCTTGGTTTAGGCCGGGTTGATTCAAGGTACATATGTGTAGTCTAGAGGGGATCCCAGGGTGGGTCTGAGCTAGACAGAAAGGTATAGTTAATGGTATATGGTTGTGGCTTCATGCGGGAATAGGCTAAGTAGAGACTGGTAGTCTAGGTGTGTCTGTGGCTATTGTGCATGTTTTCCATACCTTCTACTTGATATTGTTGTACTGCTTATACACTATTTATTTGGAAACTGGTTGATGATCCTACCAGTACACAGTGGTGGTGTACTAATACTGCACTTGCTTTTCTTTTGGTGAGTATAGAAAATCTTCCAGCGGCTGAGATGCGACCTCATATTTAGCACCGATGATTTTTGACTTCAAGGGTGAGCTGTTTGATCAACCTACCTTGGGCTTTTCTTTAGAGTTGCAGTCTACTTGTTTCAGACTTGAAACTATTTCGTATTTTCTTTTGGGGTTGCATCCCCGTATTCTAGATATTGGTAGTGATGTTTGGTACAACGACTTTCAGTTCCTAGGAGGGATTTTCCACAGATTACATTAAAGCTTTAGTTTTGCATTGTTTAATTGCTAGTTTGCTTTTTGTTTGCTGGTTTTAGGCTGTTAGTCTAGGCAAAGGGTTGAACTCTACTGGTTCTCTCATTTGGGGTTTGGGTGGGTGCCACTCACGATGGTCTGGGTCATGACAAAGATGGTATTAAAGACTAGGTTCGTTGATCTCGTCGTACCAAACAGGTTTAGTAGAGTCTTGCGGAATGATGCAGAGACATCTGTACTTTTCTTCGAGAGGCTATGGGGCTTTAGGAAAAACTATCTCTTCCTTTTTTCCTTCGTGCTATAACTCAATTCCAATTGGTATCTGGTGATACAAATTGGTATCTAACCTCATTCATTCTTCTGTCCATAGATGGTTACTACAAGGAACAATGGAGCAAGGCCAGCGGTCCCAACAGCGGGCTTGACAGTTCATGGTAGAGGTAGGGGAAGGGGTAGGGGACAAGCTAGTGCCGCACCCGCCAGGGGTGGAGCTCGAGCTACTGCTGCACGCGAGGTAACCCCTCCCCCACCTTAGGAGCATGTGTCTGAGGATGTAGAAGAAGTGGTTGTAGAGGATGGAGGGGCTTAAGCGGAGGCGGCACCGGTTGAGGGTGCAGGCCTTCTTACTATGACACCGAAAGCTTTTAAGCAGGCGTGGGATATTCATAGTAGGTTGGTTGGTGCTGGAGCTATACCCGCAGCTTATGCAAATCAGGCCTTGGATACTTAGCCAACGGTTAATACAACACCTAGGATAGATGCAGCTTCGGGCACAAATAATCTCCTCAGGCCAATGCTAGGCCTAGTGATGCCAGGAAATGAGCATGAGATGCTAACTAAGTTCCTTAAGCTGAAACCTCTGATGTTTCAGGGTACAGACAAGAAGGAAGCCTATGAGTTCATCCTGGATTGCCATGAGAGGTTGCACAAGTTGGGTATTGTACGTCAGCATGGGGTTGACTTTTTCACTTTTCAGCTGCAGGGTGATGCCAAACAGTGGTGGAGGTCTCATATTGAGTGTCAGTCTTCTGTTCTACCTCTACTGACTTGAGAGCAGTTCCACGCATTGTTTCTAGAGAATTACATGCCCTGTACTTTGATGAACTGGAAGAAAGATGAGTTTCTGAACTTGGAGTAGGGTAGCATGTCGGTCTTGGCTTATGAGGCTAAATTTCATGCATTGTCTCATTTTTCTACACAAATGTTGGGTTCTATGGAGGAACGGGTTCGGTTGTTCGTCAAGGGTCTGAATAGTGAACTGCAGGTACTGTCAGTGCATATGACTTCTTCGGGAAAAGGCTTTAATGATGTGGTGGATTATATGAAGGAGATAGAGGGAGTTAGGCAAGCGGGGCAGGCTAAGGCTTTAGCCAAGAAGCCCCGGAATAAGGGAAACTATGGTGGTTCATACTCCAGGGTCCAGCATCATAAGGCTTACCCGGCCCGTCCTATTCAGTCAGCTCTGCCAGCTACTACAGGTGGTCGTCAAAGAGCTCCGTCTTTAACTCCTAGAGGCCAGGGAGCGTCCTATACACCAGCTAGCAGACCTACTCTTGACCGTGGTTGCTTCCATTGTGGTGAGCTGGGCCACTTTAAGAGGGAGTGTCCATATAGGCAGATAGGTAATCAGGGTCAACACCAGACTAGACCAGTGGTTCCGGCAGGCAGAGGCGGTAATGCTAGGAGTCATCCACAAGGTGGGCGAGGTAATTTTCTGAGAGGCCGGGAAGACCAAGGGAACGGTGGCGCAGGCAGAGGTGCAACATAGCCAGCTCGGAAAGTTGCCCAGATTGATGATCGGGCTCATTGCTATGCTTTTCCAGGGAGGAGTGAGGTGGAAACCTCAGATGCAGTGATCATAGGTACTATTCTTGTCTGTTATAAAATGGCTTCGGTATTATTTGATCCAGGTTCTACATATTCTTATGTGTCTGTGAGTTTTGCTTTGGGGCTGGGTTTGGCTTGTGATATCCTTGATTCCCCTATCCATGTTTCTACCCCAGTTAGAGAGTGTGTGATTGTGACTCATGTATATCGTGACTGTTCTGTTGTGTTTGTGGGGTTACATACTTGGGTAGACTTAGTAATTTTGGATATGGCTGATTTTGATATTATCTTGGGTATGACCTGGCTATCTCCTTATCATGCTGTGTTGAACTGTAACACCAAGACTGTGGCTCTAGAGATTCCGGGTAATGATAGACTAGAGTGGGAAGGTGTGTACATGCCTAAGCCAGTTAAGATAATATCATTTATCCAGGCTAGAAAGCTAGTGGGGAAGGGGTGTCTAGCGGAAGAATAACATAGAACTCCCGTACCCATCCTATCTGTGCGGGAGGGGAAGCTAGTAGCAAGGACTCCCAGCTAAACTCTAGAACCTTGCAGTGGAAGGTGGTTGCTTTCCATCCACCCCGGTCATCTTGCAACCCCTCTCATAACATATGCCCAACCTTCGGTAATCCAGAAATCTCTCCTGACTAGCTTCATCGGGAAAGTGGTCATAATCATATACGAGCAGTTATCCTCCTTCAACCATTTGTATGAACAACCTATAATGTAGCAAGAAAATCGGGGTTAGAACTCAATAAGGTATAAGGGATTTAGAAAAGTGGGGAAATTTTTTCTAAGTGTTAGCTTGGGAAGCTACTAGTTCGCGGCCTTCCGCTATAGCGGACGATCATCCCCAAAGCTTCAAGGGGTGCGACAATGGTGCCCCTTGGTCTAAAACTCCATTTTTGGTGTTCCAAGTTCAGATCTACGTACCCAAGGTACCCCATTACTGTTTCCTATAAATTTTTGGGAATTATAACCCCTATAAATCGTCCAAATCACCATTTTTGTTCAAGAACAACCCTTCACATTCCACCCCTGTTTTGGCCCATTTTTGGCCAATAATAGTGTAATCCTTATGCCCAGAATGCCTGGGAGGCATTGTAAACGTAAGGAAGCATCCATGCTTTGGGAATTCAACAAAATCCAACCAAAAGTTCAAGTTCAAAAACCCACTTCAATATACACCCAAGTTCCTAGATTTCTACCATAGTCATGTCTAAATTCGTGCAATGAAGTAAGGGAACAAGTAGAAACGAGTCTTACCTGAGAATTCCGACGTCAGGAATAGAGTGATCGGGAGAGAATGCAGTGTGTTCGAAGGGAATATAGGGAGAATGAGGGGTGAAATTCATTTTCCCCCTATTTTAAAACTACTGTCAACAGCTATAGCGGAAGCACTATAGCGGAATAAAATCTGCTATAGCGGACAAAAATCCAAATTGGGAAAGGAAAATTTCTCCCGGACATTTCAAATTCGTTGCTCCACCATTAAGCGAGACCCCTAATTTTTCTTGGGTGCTCGGGAAAGTCACGAGTGAGTTTTCATGGGTAATTTAAATTGCCCAAGGGAGTGGGATAGTCTAATCATTCTCAAGTCGACGCGACTAATTGAGGAAAGCTGGTAATTCGCATAGGTTCATAGATTATGTGGTCAATTGGGATGGTGAAAATCCTGGGCTAGCCTCACTCATCCTGTCAGTATTCTGGGATTATTTGGGGATGAACGATGGGTAAATTGGTATCTGTTGTAACAACCGGACCTGTCATTACCTTAAGAATCGGGAAGTCAAATTTCTTTAGGAATTAGATGAAAGTACATTTGTTTAAGTAGGATGGCGTAGTGGGAAATTTATGGTTCTTAGAAATAACTCGGGCTGACTTCACTTTGCTATAGGGGTAATTATTCTGCTATAGCGGGACCGCCATAGCGGAGGTCTAACTGCCATAGCAGAGTGATGGGAAATAGAAGCTCAGAAAAGGATTTTTATTAAAAAGCATCTCTTCCTCAGTTAGAAAACATATGAGGGTTTCTCCAAAAACCCTCCCATGCTGCTCCAAGGTTAGGGAATCATAAGAAGAGGGGGTCATGGCTGGAGGGACATGGAACAACAGATTTCAGGACCATCGTTTAGCCGGGAATGCCTTCACGGAGCCAAAAATGCATGGTCACAACTGCTTGGCATCTAGGTAGGCTAGGTTTTCATGAGTAGTTAGACCTTTTTACATTCTTCACTTATCATATAGTGGAAATGGAGATTTTATGTGTTAGGCCTCTGGGCATGGAGTCTGGTGGATTTGGTATTAGTTATGAGTGAGCTAAGGTTTGGTTGAATTGAACTGTGGATTGATTGTAGGTAATTGGGGTTGTTTATGTTGTCTTGGTATGCTAAAAATGATAGGACTCAGGGACTGGAATATCGGGAAGGTTTGGGGAACCGGGAATTGCAAGGACAACTAGGTAAGTATGAAAATGGAAAACTCCTAGGTGAGGTTTCGGTAATGCGAAAGGCATGTTAAGAACTCATTGTTTGCCAAGGGCTAAGGGTGAAAACTCATATTGTTATTATCTATATATGTCCTGGATTAATGGGGTGGTTAAATTATGTTAAAAAGGGAAACCATTCATTATGTGTAAACAAGGGTGAGTGTGTTTAGTCTTCGGACGAAGGTCAAGGTTCAGCTCTATATCCGGAATAGGGGGTAGGTGATGGCTTACAATTCCTATGAATGTTGTATATTTTGTACTCCTATCTAAGTTTTTGTATGAATTGCATTGCTTAGATGAAATGGTGTAGAATTTCTAAGGGCCCTGTCTTACAGTCTGTGAGTTAAAGGGGTTGTTACTTATTGGTTTACAAGTTGTGTGTTCATTATTTGACTGTGGATTGTTGATATTCAGTTGTCTCGGGTACCACACCTAGTACAGGTATAGTAACGGTTGGCACGAGTGCCACGCCTGGTACACGTATAACAAATGGTTAGCTTGGGTACCACGCCTGGTACGAATTACTAACGGTTGGCTCGGGTACCAAGCCTGGTATGGATTTATTTTACTATATCATTCCATTGTTATTTATTTCATTGTATTGACTGTTATTGGTTTCGTGAGTGGACCGGGCAGCTTTGTTGAATTGTGATATTAGTTGGTGGTCCTTGAGTGATCGAGAATCTTGTTATGTCTGTTGAATTGGTCTTAGATTAGGCCGGGTTGTCTGTTTAACACTTAGGTGTTGTTTAAAGGGGATCCTAGGGTAGGTCCGGGCTATACGACAAGGGTTGTGTTGGTTATGTTGTTGATTTTGATCATAGTTATAAAAATGATTTACATGTGGTTGATAAACTAGGGTAATGGCTGGAATCTTACATGGTGTGACTAGCGGGTGATATCTTGGGCGGAGTTGTTTAGGGATCCGGGGAGGGTCCGGTTATTTGTGCGTAGTGGGTCTGGAATGGCAGGGTCTGGGTTGTTCCTAGATGCATAGTGATGGGGGTTGACTAGGTTAATAGTGAGGTAGTCAAAGTTAGACTTAGCGGCTGGGCTAAGGTTGTGTGACTTGGGAAGTCTAAGGATTGTGTGACTTGGGAAGTCTAAGGTTATGGTGAATTGGGAAGTTTAGGCTTAGCGTGATTCGAAAGACCAGAGAGAGAGAGAGTTGGCATTAAAAGGGATAGAAAGGGTTGAGGTAAAGGGGTGCGAGTGGACGATCGGCTGAGATCGGGTCCGGTAAGGGAAAGTGGTGAATGATGGAGTTACATTGTTTAGTTTCATATTTTTTTCTATTCTTCTTATATGATGGTAGGAGTGGATTCGAATCGATGATGCCTACCAGTATGTGTGTTTGTACTGACTCTGCTCTTGCTATACCTTTTTTGTATAGTCTGGTTGCAGGACTGGTGATGTTTCATAGGTACATGACGATGATGATCTCCAACAACTTCTGTCCTTCAATTTCATGATGGAATTTGTCTTTTACATGCTCTGTATAAATCTTGTAGTAGCTCTTGTACCTATTTAGACTAGGTCCTAGGGAGGGTTATTTCTATTTCAAGACTGTTTTATATTTCTAAATGTTGTAATAACAAGGTCTTCATAATAAAAGGAAAGGTTATTTTTGCTACTTTCTATTTTCCGCAAGTTACCTGTTGGACAGGGGGTGAGGGTTCGTCTATCTAGGTGGTTAGAGTAGGATCCCTCACGGCCTGGTAGATTGGGTCGTGGCACAACTAATTCATTAACAAGGTCTACCACAGAGTCCATTTCTCCTTGAACAACATTCTAATCAGATTTGATACTTAAATATCTAACTGCGACAGATAGTTGAGAATGTGAACTCCCATCATTGAAAGGATGACTAGCATCATGCAATTGTTCATAAAAACTACTTGCTTCTTCGTTAGGAGCTTCTTCTACATTTATCCCAAAATCAAAATTGGAATGCATACCAAAAGCATTCTGAACCATTTCCCACATTTTATAATCTTGAACATTATTAGGTTCTGCAGACCAACTACTTTCACCAACAACAAAGTTATTAAACCTATTGTTACTCATGTCAACTTCACCATGACTATTCCAAACTATATACTATGGAGTAAACCCAACTCTATAAAGATGATTCATAACAACCAGTTCTGTTTCATAGCTCGTACACTCACAATCAACACAAGGACACAGAAATATTCTACAATTTAAAAAGCAAGAAAGTGTCTTTGCATGATTTATAAATTGAGTGACACCATTCACAAATTCCTCCCTCACACCCATTCTACCAGGATTACATCGTTCATACATCCAACTACGATCAGGTTCCATCTACACAAGCAATGACAATATTAATTTTAATTCACTATACTTCACTATTTTAAGTAACTCATTCACAATTTTCAATTCATTACAACTCACTAGTTCACAATTTAAACTCATTACACTTCACTATTTTAAGTAACTAGTTCACAATTTCAAGTCATTATACTTCACTATTTTAAGTAACTAAATAATTAAATATTATCTTATATAAATATTATAACTCAAATACCAACTTAGAATCTTAAAATCCTACCTACTTGCTCAATTACCAAAAGAATTCACTAGTTCACAATTTGAACTCACTATACTTCACTATTTTAAATCACTTGTTCACAATTTTAACTCACTATACTTCACTATTTTAAGTCACTAACTCATTCACAATTTTCAATTCATTACAACTCACTAGTTCGGCTCATCTCCGGGATGGTAGTGTGGAGTCCCCTCCTATTGAGTCAGTTCCAATGGTTTCTGAATTTTTAGAGGTGTTTCCAGCGGACTTGCCTGGTATGCCTCCGGACAGGGATATAGATTTTTGTATTAATTTTGAGCCAGGCACTCATCCCATTTCCATTCCTCCGTATCGTATGGCTATGGCAGAGTTAAGGGAACTTAAGACTCAGCTGCAGGAACTCTTAGATAAGGGATTTATATATCCCAGCGCTTTGCCTTGGGGTGCTCCGATTTTATTAGTGAAGAAGAAGGATGGTAGTATGCGGATGTGCATAGATTATAGGCAGTTGAACAAGGTGACCATCCGGAATAAGTACCCTCTACCCCATATAGATGTTTGTTTGACCAGCTTCAGGGTGCATCAGTGTTCTCAAAAATTGACTTGAGGTCGGGGTACCATCAGTTAAAGATTAGGCGTGAGGATATTCTGACTGCTTTTCGAACTTTGTATGGGCATTACGAGTTTCTAGTAATGTCATTTGGTTTGACCAATGCGCTGACAACATTCATGAGTTTGATGAATAGGGTGTTTAAGTCCTACTTGGATTCCTTCGTTATCGTGTTCATCGATGATATTTTGATATACTCTAAGAGTAGGGAGGAGCATGCTAATCATCTTTGTATTGTGCTGGATATCTTGAGGCACCAAAAACTTTATGCAAAATTCACTAAGTGTGAGTTTTGGTTGACTTCCGTGGCATTCTTGGGGCATGTAGTATCAGAAAAGGGGGTGATGGTGGATCCTCAGAAAATCGAGGCAGTCAAGAGTTGGGTTCGGACTAGCTTTATGATCTAGGTGAGGAGTTTTGTTGGGCTTGCGGGGTACTACCAGAGGTTTGTTAAGAATTTTGCTTCTATTACTACTCACCTGACCAGGCTGACACAGAAGGAGGTACCGTTCGTGTAGTTTGACAAGTGCGAGGAGAGCTTCCAAAAGCTCAAGACACTTTGATCACAGCCCCTATTTTGTCCTTGCCGGTTGAAGGTAAAGACTTTGTTGTTTACTGTGATGCTTCACATTCTGGTTTGGGTGCTGTGTTGATGCAGGATAGGAATGTGATAGCCTATGCATTTAGGAAGTTGAAAGTGCATGAGAGGAATTACCCGACTCATGATATAGAGTTGGCAACGGTGGTTTTTGCATTGAAAATTTGGAGACACTACCTTTATGGTGTCAAGTGTGAGGTATTCACAGATCATCGCAGTCTGCAGCGAAGGTGGATGGAGCTATTGAAGGACTATGATAAGACCATTCAGTACTATCCGGGTAAGACTAATGTGGTGGCAGACGCATTAAGCCAGAAAATAGTTAGCATGGGTAGCCTGGCTTATTTGGGGGAGACCAACTGACCATTGGCCAAGGAGATTCAGGCTTTGGAGGCCAAGTTCATGCACTTGAGTGTTTCAGATCAAGGTGGGTTGTTAGCCAGCATTGAGGTCAAGGCCACCTTCATAGAGGAAATAAAGGCGAAATAATTTCAGGATCCAAAACTGGGTAAGTTGCGAGGTAAGGTAATATCTGGGGAGTCTAGAGACGTCATGTTAGACTCTAGTGGGGTGTTGCATTTCAGGGAGAGGATTTGTGTTCCTTGGGTTTGATGATATAATTCAGAAAATCTTGGCGGAAGCCCATGGTTCACGGTACTCGATTCATCCGGGTGTAACTAAAATGTACAGAAACTTGAGGCATCGTTACTGGTGGCCCAGGATGAAAAGAGACATAGTTAATTTTGTGTCTAAATGCCAGAACTGCCAGCAGGTAAAGTACGAACATCAGAGACCTGCATGACTACTTCAGAGAATGCCAATTCCAGAGTGGAAGTGGGAAATGATATCCATGGATTTCGTGGTAGGTCTTCCCAAGACATTGGGGAAGTATGACTCAATTTGGGTCATTGTTGACAGGCTGACCAAGTCCGCTCATTTCATTATGGTCAGGGTAAACTACAATTTGCAGCAATTGGCTAAGATCTATGTGAAGGAGATTGTGAGACTGCATGGGGTACCACTGTCCATCATTTCAGAATGGGGTACACAGTTTACTTCTAAGTTCAGAGGCAAGTTACATGAAGATTTGGGTACACAACTCACTTTTAGCACAACCTTCCATCCTCAGACTGATGGTCAGTCGGAAAGGACGATCCAGGGATTGGAGAAAATGCTGAGAGCATGTGTGATGGACTTCAGGGGTCATTGGGTCCAGTTTCTACCATTGTACGAATTCTCATACAACAATAGCTACCACTCTAGTATTGACATGACACCGTTTGAGGTATTGTATGAGAGGAACTACAGATCACCAGTTGGGCGGTTTGAGGAAGGCGATGTAAAGCCTCTGGGTGTAGACTTAGTAAAGGAAGCACAGGAAAAGGTAAGGGGCATACATACCAAGTATCTGGCTGCTCAAAGTAGGAAGAAGGAGTATGCAGACCGCAAGGTCCAGGACATGGACTTTCAAGCTGGTGAACAGGTATTGTTGAAGTTGTCACCAATGAAAGAGTTATGTGGTTTGGTAAGAAGGACAAGCTTAGCCCTCGATTCATCGGTCCATTTGAAGTTCTTGAAATTGTGGGGCCAGTGGCTTATAAGCTAGCACTGCCACCTAGTTTGTCGAGTGTCCATCCGGTATTCCTTGTATCCATACTTAAGCGGTACCATGGGGATGGGGATTACATCATGAAGTGGGATGAGGTACTTTTCGATAAGGATCTTCGTTATGAGGAGGAACCAATTTTAATTCTTGCTCGGGATGTCCGGAGGTTGAGGACAAAGGTGATTGATATGGTGAAGGTTCAGTGGAAAAATCGTCTGGTTGAGGAAGCCACTTGGGAAACCGAGAAGGACATGCGGGACAAGTACCCTCAACTGTTTAAGGATTCAGGTACTTCACTTCCCTCCTTTTATTTCCATAATTTTGGGTTTGATCATTCGGGGATGAACAATGGGTAAATTGGTATCTGTTATAATGACCGGGTCCATCATTACGGATAGTCCAATCGTGCCAAGTTTTAGAGTTAGAAAACTCCGAGTTTGGGAGTTTGAAGTTCTGGGCTAGGCTAGCCTCGGCCAGTTTTGGAGCGAGGTAGAGTCTAGGGAAATCCGGGTAAAAATTGATCCTTGTGTCTTGTTTTGAGCTAGTTTTCTACGTAGCCAAGACATAAAGGAGTACGGGGGACTTTTTGGAATCGAATTTCCCAGAATCACATTTGACGTGAAAGGGTTGTTTTGGGTCATTGGGGAAAGCAAGTGTGTTGTAAAATGGCCAAAACTGGGAGATTTCTAGACATTCTGTCCGTGATGAGCGCAAAGGTCCGCCATAGCAACCTTTGCTATAGCGGTGGAAAATACCGCTATAGCGGTGGTCAAGGCGGTCAACACCCACTTAAGACCGCTATAGCGGAAGTCGTCCTTTATAGCGGTACCGCTATAGTGGAGCGGCGACCATTATAGCGGGCTGATGGGTTTTTAATACAGAAACTTCCCCAAAATAGTTCAGTTTTCTACAATTCATTTGGGAGAAGAACTAGGGCGATTTCAGGCAATTTTTCTCCTTTTTCCTTCGAATTTCTTCCCTAAGGTAAGGTTTCTACTCCCCAATCTTTGTACTACATTTCCTATGCGGTAGAATTGCTAGGAGGGAATTTGGGAAAGGTTGGAATAACCTAGGAATGGTAGAATCCGGAGAAGAAAGGGGGTTCCAAGCATGAATGTTCTTGGACATTGTTAAAAGTATGTTTTTATGATCATAGATTGGTTAATTCTCTATTTTATCTATAAAAAATGATAGAAGTAGGTGAATTAATGGTGGGAAGCCCGGGAAAAAGGTGGGATGATCATGGGTGGCTTGGGGTTTGGGGATTTGGTGTAATCCGGGTATGTGCAGGCCTTGTGTGTTAATTGTATGTACTTGTGTGTTATTTTAGACCAATAACGAGAAAGGAATCTGGAACACGGGAAAGCTCGGGTTAAATAGAGCTTGGATCATTTCGAGGTAGGTGATGGCTTACGATTTTTGTGAATGTTGTATATTCTTGTACTCGTATCTAAGTGATTGTATGAATTACATTGCTTAGGGAAGTTGTGTAGAATGTCTAAGATTCCTGCTTTACAGTCTGTGATTTGAACAGTATTTGCTTGTTGGTTTACAAGTTGTGTGTTCATGCATTTGACTGTGGATTATTGACATTCAGTTGGCTCAGGTGCCACGCCTAGTACGGGTATAACAATTGGTTGGCATGGGTACCACGCTTGGTACGGGTTTACTTTTGTTGCATCATTGCATTGTTATCATTGTGTTGCATTGATTGATATTGGTTCCGTGAGTGGACCGGGCTGCTTATTGAAATGCGTTATTGGTTTGGTGGTCCTTGAGAGGCTGGGGAAATTTTGGTTAACTGTTGTGTTGGTCTTGGTTTAGGTCGGGTTGATTCAAGGTACATGTGTGTAGTCTAGAGGGGATCCCAGGGTGGGTCCGGGCTAGACGAAAATGTAGAGTTAATGGTATATGGTTGTGGCTTAGAGTTAGGTGGTGGTTTCATGCGGGAACATGCTAAGTAGAGACTGGTAGTTTAGGTGTGTCTGTGGCTATTGTGCATGTTTTCCATGCCTTCTACTTGATACACAGTGGTGGTGTACTGATGTTGTACTTTCTTTTCTTTTGGTGAGTACAGGAAATCTTCCAGCGGCTGAGACGCGACCTCATCTTTAGCACCGACGATTTCTGACTTCAAGGGTGAGCTGTTTGATCAAGCTACCTTGGGCTTATCTTTAGAGTTGCAGTCCACTTGTTTCGAACTTGAAACTATTTCGTATTTTCTTTTAGGGTTGCATCCCCGTATTCTAGATATTGGTAGTGATGTTTGGTACAACGACTTTCAGTTCCTATAAGAGGGATTTTCCGCAGATTATATTAAAGCTTTAGTTTTGCATTGTTTAATTGCTAGTTTGCTTTCTGTTTGCTGGTTTTAGGCAGTTAGTCTAGGCAAAGGGTTGAACTCTACTGGTTCGCTCATCCGGGGGTTTGGGTGGGTGCCACTCACGATAGTCTGGGTCGTGACAATATCAAGTAATCTCATAATCATCGGAGTGCTCAATGGATGTGCCATATTCATATAAAACCTCTGTAGTATCTTTTTAGTATATGTAGACTGATGGACAAATATTCCACTCTTTAAATGCTCAATCTGTAGGTCAAGACAAAATTTTGTTTTCCCGAGATCTTTCATTTCAAATTCTTTCTTCAAATATTCTGTTTCCTTTGAAAGCTCTTTTTGAGTTCCGATGAAATTCAAATCATCAACATAAATAACTATGATTACAAATTCAGTTTTAGACCTTTTAACAAAAATACAAGGGCAAATAGGATTATTTTTGTACCCTTCTTTTAGCAAATATTCAATAAGACGATTGTACCACATTCTTCCTGATTGTTTCAGTCCATATTAGGATTTCTGAAGCTTTATTAAACAAGTATCTCGAGAGTCTTTGCATGCTTCAGGCATTTTAAGTCCTTCAGGAATCTTCATAAAGATTTTGATTTCTAGTGAGCCATACAAATAGGTTGTGACAACATCCATCAAACGCATATCAAGTTTTTCATACATTGCCATACTTATTAGGTACCTGAAAGTGATTGCATCCACTACAGGAGAATATGTCTCCATATAATCAACACCAGGTCTTTGTGAAAATCCTTGTGCCACAAGTCATGCTTTGTATCCATCGACTTCATTTTTCTCATTACGTTTTCGTACAAAGACCCATTTGTATTCCACTGGCTTGAAACCTCCAGGTGTTCAGACGATTGATCCAAAAACTTTACGTTTTTCAAGTGAAGCCAATTCTGCTTGAATTGCTTCCTTCCATTTTGGCCAATCAATTCTCTGTCTACATTCATCGATAGACTTTGGCTCAAAATCACCAACTTGTTGCATTATTTCTATAGCAATGTTATAGGAAAAAATATTGTCAACCACAATATCATTTCGGTTCCACCTTTTTCTCATCGAGACATAACTTATTGAGATTTCTTTAATTCTCATTATGGACCTCCTCAGTGGTTTCATCATCTGTTATGAATCGGGGCTCTTCTTGAGCAACTGTCTCTATATTATGATCATCTTGATCATTTATTTCTTTTCTTTTTCGAGGATTTTTATCCTTGGAACCAATTGGTCTACCACGTTTTAGACGTGGTCTAGACTCATTTGCCTTAACAATTTGTCCTATCGGGACATCAACTCGAACTGGAGCATTTGTAGCTGGGATATGTGATTTAGTAACCCTTGGAAGGTTAGTAAATGCATCTGGCAGTTGATTTGAAATATTTTGCATATAAATCATCTTTTGTACTTCTTGCTCTCATTTATTTGTTCGAGGATCTAAATGAGATAGTGATAACGAATTCCAATCTATCTACTTTTCCAATTGCTTATGTTCTCCCCCTAATGTTGGGTATACTGATTCATCAAAATGACAATCAGCGAATCTTGCCGAAAATAAATCTCCAGTCATAGGCTCTAAATATTTTATAATAGAAGGAGATCATACCCAACATATATCCCCAACCTTCTTTGGGGACCCATCTTTGTGCGTTGTGGTGGAGCAATAGGAACATACACCGCACATCCAAAAATTCTGAGATGGGAAACATTTGACTCCCGTTACGTTCATTTTCGATAATTCAAAAACTACTTCATAACTTTCGTGGCAAAAAAAACATTTTATTTAATTTTATTTTGAAAAAATAGCTTAAAAAGAGTAAAAGAGAGTCGCCACTTAATTTTAGGAAAATTAAGAAACCATTTTTAAAAAAAAATTATTTTTAGAAAACCTTTAATTAAAAATTAGAGTTCGGGTAAGGGTTCAAGTTAAATTCGAAAGAAGGTGTTAGGCACTTTCAAAAATTCACAAAGTGTGATTCCCGGTGGATTTAAAATATTTGTCTAATTTTAGAAATTCTTTTGAGGAAAGACGTAAAGTTATTTGAAAAAATCTTATTTAAAACGAATAGAATTTATTTGTTACTTAAACATTCATATTTATTCCAAAGGTGAAATAAATTAAACGTCAAAGTTTCAAAATAATTCTAACTTAACAATTTTATCCGATTTAAGCCATTGAGTTAAAAGATTAACCCAATCTCTTAAACATGGATTACGTCTACTTAATAACTATGAAAGAACATAAAAAAAGTTCTCAAGTCATTCTTAGTAGCTTAAGTTTGCCTACATAGATCCAAACTTGGAGAAGATAATTTACGAGATAAAACAATTCTTTATGGTAATAAAACTTGATGAAAATAAACTAATATAACTCCAAGGGATTCATCTAAGTTATAAAAATGTTAGCGTTTTAACAAATGAATGAATACACAAGTAAATAAAGAGAGTATTAAAATTGAGCCTCAAACTTTCAGCTTCTTTCTCGTGAGGCTGTTGCTACCATTAATATTAGACTTTTGAGTCAAAAAATTATCATCTTTAGACCTCTTGGGCTGCTACTGTTTCTGCGATTTTCAGGCCTTTTTGACCTTGAATTCAAATTTTAGCTTCCCTTTCAATGACATGACAGAGGTTGACTCGAAGAAGAATTATGCACGGCAATGGAGGGTCCATTTGGACTTGCCACGGGGTGAGTTCATGCATAAAAGAAATAAAGAGAGAGGATTAGTAACGAAAATAAAAATGATACTTAATGACAATCACATAAGCAGTTCAATCAACTCACTAAATCAAAACAAGTTTTTAACATTCAAGGATAGCCTCTCAAGAGTCGAATGAATAAATACATGTATTGACAACTTACAACTCAATAGCCTAAGTTTTATCCTAAAATTAACTTCACCAATTGACACAAGATGATATAAAAACAAAGTCTATAACAACAACTCATACAAACAACATCAAACATGTTTCCCCCCAAAAAGAAAAGATGAGGCTTATTATAAACTGATTCCAGTTTTAAAAAACGAAAGGACTAAAGGAGTTTAGACAAATTCTCAAAGATATCTAGACGGATTGGAGACATAATTGACCATCTTAAAGGGGACTTGACCTTTTTTAAACATACAACCATTCACAAATATTCACAAATATCCTAACAAGTATTATTAGACACAAGTTAGAGAAGAATTCAAGGCTGCATTTAAATAACTTCTTAGAACATCGTAAATCAATGAACCACACCTTAAGAACACTTCAACAAAGCTAAGCTCACGTGTGCATTGAGCAATAAAGGGGAGTTGAACAATACATAGCATGTTTAAAGAATTAATAAGGTCATTTGAAAGTAAAGATCCACCTTTTTAACATTCAACATACTTCTGGGAAGAGAAAAGAGAAACCTTATACAAGACTAAAAGCTTCAAATCCCTTTCGTTTAGACTTAAACCAACATAAGCATAATTCTGAAAATGGTATAAACAAATTAATAAGTTGACTAAAAAGCTAAGACAGGGATAAATGGAAATTACTGCCACCACTCTATAACATATCATGAAAACAGATAAGAAAACTTAAAATCTCTATCGGTGAAACAATGACTAAAACTAGCTGCTACAAAAATTAACAAATTTCAATTTATTAGTCATGCTTCCTAATCACATAAACCAACTCCAAATTCAAGACCCACACATACTCAATCTTTTCGTCTAATTAGCTTAGAAGATTGTCTCAAAATAATATTCAAACATCAACCTCAAACACTTGAACAAAAATAGAAATTTATACTTAAGCAAACACTTAAATGATTTTAGCAGCTATGCCAATACCACCTCAGCCCCACTTTAGAGAAACATATTTTTTACAACTTACTGAAGAAAATTCCAAGGATTCATAATTTTCTCAGGAAATCAAAACACTTAAAGTGATCATATTGTTCAACTAGAATAGAGGTAGAATCAGTTTTTAGGAATAAATCAGTAAAAAAAAAAGAAAAGAAGAAAAAAAATATTTGAGAAAATAGCTGGAAACATTACAGTGAAGGGAGGTTACACCTAGGAAACAATGTTGTTCAGCTAAGAAAATACCGAACTCAAACACATGAAAAGGTGTACATAACTTCATGTCCATAGCAAATAAAACTAAAAAAAGAATTTTTTTTGAATACCACAACCTGTTGGAAAAGCTCAAACGGAATACTATAGTTTTAACGAAAAAGACAGTAACAACTATTTTCATCTTTATTTTTTCAGAAAATCAAACACACATAAGACTAAAATCTACATTTATGGAATGAAATTTAACGATACAAACAAACCATTTAAACCAGTATTTAAACATATAAACACATAATATGAAAAATTATCAAGAGTAAGGGATATTACCTCTTTCTGGGCAGCGACACTGGAACGACGAATTGCCAGAGACTTCAGACCATGCCAAAACTTGGACTGATTTTAACAGGAATCAAAAAGACTTTTTTTAGTGTGTTTTTGCCTTTACAACTCTTGGTTCTTATGAGCCAGAGAATGACTCTCCAAAAGACTCAAAGAATTCCCCAAAAGCCATCCCTTAACAATGAAAAGAGAAGGCCAATTTATAGGAGAAATTAGGGTAAAAGAGGGGAAAAAAGAGGGCTTTCTGGGAATAACACTTGGGAAATTTCCAATTTCAAATGCAAATTCACCATGACCAAGATAAAATCAGCCACGTATGTACGAATTTATACACAAAATGGGCAAAATTGAGGATAATCCACCGAGGTTTTTGGGATGGAGGATACCTGGGTCTTCTAGAACCTTCTAGGTTCTCCCAGCTTGCCAAATGGATGGGGACGGAGGGATTAATGATGGAGGGTAACGATTTTGGGGTTTTGGAGTCGTTTGAGTACTGTTTAACGAAGGGTTCATCTGAGTTCGCTGTTTGTTGCATCGTTTGGAGAAGAAAAAAGCATTCTAGGGGCCGTTTTGTTCTTTTGTTGGGTGTTAGAATGAAGGGAATAGAAGAGGAGTATAAGGGTAATGGGTTATGAGATTGGGACGGGTCAGGCTAGAGAATTGGGTCGGGGTAGGTGCTAAATAGGAAGGCTGATAATAAGTTGTAAATATAGCAAAAATGTATTAAACTTGTATCTAATTTGGATTGAAATTGTGACCAAATTGACACAAGTGAAATGAATTTGAGATAAATTAATTATCGAATTAACCAATCAAGCTTCTTAACATAACAAAGTAAAATAATTACTTTATAAAATAGACAAATTATATTAATTAGACTAGAACTTAACCGATTTTGATAAAATAAAACACTAACTCGATCAGACACTTGTTTTATATAAAAGATGATTTTTCGAATAAATATTGGAATTATGTATAACCTATATATTATGCAATATGGAAATTTGTTTCCTTTATTTTAAATAAAGATGACCAAAATTACCTTAAAAATATTTAACTTTGTAAAATAATTATTTCAAATTGTTAAAATTGAAGAAGCTCGAATAATTAACTAAAATTATGGAGGGCCAAAATAGAGTGTCAACAGCTCCTGACCAAAAGCCAACTGTAGTGGGGAGAACTCATGATAACTGGTTGGCCTTATGCGCACAAGTGCAGCTGCATGCAAAATAACATGCCCCCACATTGAAACAGGCAATTTTGTCCTCATTAGCAATATTCTAGCTATCAATTGAAGATGTTTAATTAATGATTCTTCTAGACCATTCTGAGTATGAACATGAGCAACTGAATGCTCAATTGTTATCCTAGTGGATATACAATAATCACTAAAGGCCTAAGACGTAAATTCACCAGTATTATCAAGACGAATTGTCTTTATTGCATATTTTGGAAATTGTGATTTTAACCTTATAATTTGATCCAACAATCTCGCAAAAGCCATATTACGAGTTGATAATAAGCACACATGTGACCATCCTGTAGATGCATCTAACAATACCATATAATATTTGAATGGTCCACATGAAGGGTGAATAGGCCCACATATATCACTCTGTATGCGTTTCAGAAATGCAGGGGATTTAATCCCAACCTTAGCTGCTGATGGTTTGATAACCAACTTTCCTTGAGAACAAGCAGCACAAGCAGGGGCGGATCTACCCCTTGAGGTGGGGGTTCCCGAGAACCCTCAAATATTTTCGTAAACCTTGTAAACTATATTAAAAAATCTGTTAAATATAGACTGTTAAGTTAGGAACCCATTAACGAAGTTGATGGTTGGCTCATCGGTTAAAAAAGGAACCTTTAAAAGCCTTGCTCGCGCGAGACCCAGGTTCGAGCCCCTCTAGATGATCCTTTTTAACTTCTTGGAAACCCACAAACTTAAAATCCTGGATTCGCCTCTGAGCACAATAGAATTCCTTTGATTGAAGAACATTTTGGTTCTTCAAAGTATGACCATGTGAATTCACAATTATTCTACGCATTATATTATAATCGGGATGGCCCAACCGATCATGCCAAATGATAAAATGGTTAGAACCAGTAAACCTTTTGTTTACTATGGCATTCAACCATACCAATACTTGTATGGTACAACCAAGAAGAAAGTGCAGGTAATTTTCAAGCATAAGTTTCTTCTCCGCATTTATTGTAGTAATATAAAGGTATTCAACCTTTCCTTTATTTGCAGTCTCAACATGATAGCCATTTTGACGAATAACCTTGAAACTTAACAAGTTTTATTTGAGACTTACTACAATACAATGCATTATCAATGGCCAACATTGTTCCCCCAGGTAGTACTAAGGCCGCTCTACCAGAGCCCTCAATCAATTTTGTACTATTGAATATTGTATTAACATAGGCCCTTTTCATGACCAAATGAGAGAAATATTTCTTTTCTCTTAGTATAGTATGAGTTGTGGCACTATCCAAAAGGCATATATCTCCATTACTCATCTTGGATCCAACTGAATACTAGGAAATTTTATTAATCTTCACAAAAATAAAAGTACATCATAAGAACTACGAACAAACTAAAAACTGAAAGATTTAAGTACTTTAACATAAGGAAGAACAAGATAATTAAAATATATTAATAAAAATAAGAACACTATGTATTCCCCAGTTAAATGATAAATCTTCAGTTTTGATCCCCAATGAAGTCCTCAACTTCTAAATGAGTAATATCATCGAGGCCATCAAAAGCATCATCTTTCAGAGCTAAATTTGCTTTAATATTCTCATCATATTTTTGAGAAGCCCCTGACTCGGCATTATAAGTTAGGCGTGACTCCACCCGATCATTAGAAGAAGAGGCACCACCTTTATTCCTTTTCTTTTGAAGGAATTTTAATAAAGCCTGACAAAATGTTTAGGTGCCCGACATTCCCTTTTCCAATGGCCTTTCATGCCACAACGATGACAGTGATCGCCTTTGCCTCTTGAAGGATTATTTTGAGAACCCATATTGTTCTCCCTTCTACAGATAACACCACTCCAACGATTATTATATCGCTTTTTGCCTTTGCCACGCCCATACACATATTATGATCCTGATTATCATTTCATCTTTCTTCAGACTTTTGATCTTTTGCTACCACATTCGCTTCAGTGAATGGAGTAGATCTAGTGGGATGGGCTTTATGGTTTTTCATCAAAAGGGCATTATGCTGCTCAGCTACCAGAAGGCATGAGATCAAATCAGAATATTTTTGAAACCCCTTTTCACAGTATTGCTGCTGTAATACTATATTAGAGGCATGAAAAGTAGTCAGAGTCTTTTCCAACATGTCCACATCCTTTAAAGTTTCCCCAAATAATTTCAATTGGGAAGTTATTCTAAATACAACAGAATTATACTCAATTACGGTCTTAAAATCTTGAAACCGTAAATGCATCTATTCATAACGAGCCCTTGGCAATACCGTGGCTCTTAGGTGCTCATACCATTCCTTAAAATTAGTCCATAATTCAAATGGATTTTTCATTGTTAAATATTCATATTTTAGCCCTTCATCAAGATGATGGCGAAGGAAAATCAGAGCTTTCGCTTTATCCTGATTTGATGCTTCATTTTCTTTGACTATAGTCTTACCGAGGCCCTTAGCGGCAAGGTGAATCTCAGCATCAAGTTCCCATGATAAATAGTTCTTTCCAGAAATATCAAGTGCCACAAATTCAAGCTTTGATAAATTCGACATAGTGAAAACTATCATAAAAAAATAGTTAAATTAATCTCATGTTGATTTCTTTATAAAAGTAGCAAATGAATATTTCAAATGATAAGATATAATTTGAGTTGAAAATAAATTATATGCAGGAACCTAGAGGATTGCAAAACATGTAAACTCATGAAATATTAAAGACGTTTTCTTTTTCTAATTGTTTTAAATGTATTTACCAACTAATCTTAATGGAATTAATGTCAAAAGAGTTATAAGTTTCTTTTATTATTATTATGATTCTTTATGACACACAAATGATAATCATAAACATATGACATGAAAATAATTAAGATTATTCTAACTAGCCTACTATCATATATATATATATATATATAATATATATATATATATATAATATATATATATATATATATATATAAGTTAATGGGCATATAATAACATAATAACTTAAACATGAAATATATTGATTATTATATCAAGTCATATCATAATAATATCGAAAGTAAGTCATGTATGCAGTAATTAAATTGAAAACTCAAAATTTATGAAGGTCCTATTAAAAATGTTACAAATATAGAAATGTATACTTGAGTCAGAAAGAAAATTGACTACTTTTAAAAAAAAGATAATTTCAATTTAAGCGGGTCTCAATTGGTTAGAGACTCGTGCTAATAACATGTTGTAAAATATGAGCAATATAAATATAAATACTGAATAATAAATGAAGACAGAGTTATGGTAGAGAGAGGAGAGAATGCTTTCTTCTGTATTGTGTTCTTTTCGATTGATCATTTCATAGGATAATGATCGCATATTTATAGTACAAAATGTCTTCTCAAGTTACAAGACTTAAATAATGTTCAATTGTAATGACCCTTCTGGTCATTTACACATTTTTGCCTTTCTTGTACCGTTAGAGCTTGCCTGTAGCGGCCCTAAGTCATTTAGGGATTGTTGGGAATGGTAGTTCGGTACCTGGGCCGTTTGCTTGGTCATTTTGACCATTTCTTATTTTAGAGATTTTAGCTTTTGAAATTGTTCACTTCGGTCAACATTCTTGGTGAATGTGCTCAGATTCAAATTCTGACGGTTCCGTTAGCTCCGGAGCATGGACTTTAGTCTAGAGGGACCTTTAGTCAGGATCTGGGAGCTTTTCAGCTTGGAATTCTCGCTCGTTCTGTGTTTTTAGGCTAGTTAGGCTGGTTTGGTTGACTTTGGTCAACATTCGGAGAAGAAGGCCTCAGATGGGAATTTCGTCAGCACCGTTAGCTTTGGAATCGACTCCCCCTTTGCGCGATCGCGCGCGTGCGCGTCTGGCCCTTCAGCGCCAACAACGCTTGGCCAGCGCCAACGGCGCCAGCCTGCGCCCAGGCATATAAAATGGCCCTCCATCATTTTTCAGCTCTTATTTCTTACCTTCCCCAACTCCAAATCAGTTTCCACTCCCTAGAAATTGCCCCCATCAGTCCTAAAGTTTGGGGTACTAATCAAATTGTTGGGAAATATCGCTCCCTCGTCGTTGGGTAAGATCTTCTTCCCTAAAGCTAGCTTCTTCTCCTTTAATTGAAACCACCATTGTTGACCCTTCTAAGAGCTTGAAAATCCATTGTGGAATCTTCCCTTTTGAGCTTGCATGATCGTGGATTCTGAGTTTCTCTCCTCCTTAGCTGCCTTCTCATTGTGGTAAGTACCATTTGGCTAAATTCTGATTCTTATTTCTTGAAAATTCCATCCTTTATTCTTTACTTGAGCGGGCTATTTTGGGCCCCAATTGTTGTCTGTTTTTGCTCAATTTTTGAGCATGTGCTTTCGGGATGGTAAGGAACACAAGTGTGTTTCTTGTTTCCAGTTTTGGGTTGCAGGGCCACGGGACCATTTGTGAGCCGAAACTCAACTCGATTATGTTTATGGCATTATGGGTATCGTTAGTCTTGTTTTGACATGTAGTTTATTATTTTGATATTAGTTTTGGGAATTGGAGCTTCCCGGAGCAGTTCGAGCCAGGATGACACCGTCCCCGCAGCTATTCATCGGGAGACAGGTAGGCTATGGCTTTCCCTACCTAGACTCTACGTATATAGGCTATAACTACATTAATTAACATCCTTGGGTGGGTTGTTATAGGTTGGTACCCCAGACCTTGTCCGCCTTTTTCTATTCATTTATTTCATACGCTGCTTGTAGTATTCGCGTAGTATTGCATATTACCCTTGTGGTCCTGTGTGGCTTTGTATTGACTTTGGAACATAGATGGTGGGTTATTTGGGAATGTTTGCGAGCCCCGGACATAGAGATTATCCTTTTAGGCTGGTTATGTCTGCTGAGTAGCTGCTGGGCCTGTGCAGGGATGATAGGAATTGTTGTGAGCCGTTAGGATAATTTATATTTGTGTGCGAGCATATCATCCATGAAAGAGGTTTTCCCCTGTATGTGTTACTTTGGTTTTTGCTGTGAGCCACTATAGACGGGTTTTCCTAAACTTTCATGGCCCCGGGCCCATTTTTGGTACAGTTGATGATAGGAAAGGGAATTTTGGATGATTTCACACTGATTTTATTACTGGTACTAGTCTTTGCCAGCCAGAGCACCAGACTTGATTTTATTACTGATACTAGGGTCTGCCAGAAGGAGTACTATATCTGATTTGCTTACGGATTTAGACCCGGATACGCTCTGGGCACCCTGTGAGAGGGTTACTGAGGCTTTTATCACTGATTTAGGCCCGAGTATACCTCGAGAACCCTTTGAGAGGGTCTTTTGAGATTGCTACTACTGTTTTAGAACCAGGTCGAAGGCGGGCATGTACTATGAGATTCCTAGTTTTGAGCTACATTTGAGACTTAGCCACTGGCTTGAACCCAGACTTGATTATGGAGGACACATTTTGAGATTGAGTTTTTGTATGTGGTCGAGAGGTAGACCTCCATGGACCTCTGTCATTCCTGGGCTATAGGCTACAAGCTGATGCATCATGCCAAGAGGGGGAGGGATGTACGGCGGAGAAGAGGTACACGAGAAATAGCCTTCTATGGGTCCTGCCTCTATATGTGCCCGAGAGGGACTTGAGAGGGAACATATCGGTTACTGTCATATCATATCATATCATGCATTTGGTTCTACCCTTGTTTGTTATGTGTTCATTGTACGCTCTGGTTGTATGGACGGCCAGAGGGTTTGTATTCACCTGATTGTATTCCTCGGTTGTATGGGCGGCCGTTGGAACTGTAGGTAGATTATATTTACTCCTGTCTTTATTTAGAGCTTGTCTTGGCACTCGGTTATCAAAGGATTAGTGATGGTTAACCTGTTGAGGCTTCGATTGTGGGAATGCTTATTATTGAGAGGGCTAGGGAGTCCTATCTTATTGAGGCACTTTTGTGTGGCCTTCCGAGCTGAGTGTGAGATTCTGGTTCTATTCTTGTTGGAAGTTGAGTGGTATCTCTCGGTTATTGTGGTCTAGTTATTTCATCCTAGGGTTGTACTTGTGAGGTGATTCCATGGTTATGCTATCATATGATTAGATTGGTATTATGATTTCCTTATACTTTTTGATTCCATTTTGAGTATGTTAGACTGCTTTTTGTCTTTTCCTTTTACTTGAGGTTATCGGTATACCACCATTTTCTTAACTCTCTCTCTCTACTTACTTATATTGTTGTTCAAGGACTCCATGTACGTTCTCCTTTCCTTCACCTGTGATTCTGTGTGATGATATTTTCTATGCTAGCATGTCTTACTTGTAACTTTTGGTTGCCTACTCTCTGTGCTAGTTCCTTGTGCCTTCTTTATTGCTTTGGTGACTGCTTTCTTGCTATCTGTTACTTACTATTTTTATATCTTATATGCAATCAGTCGGCCGATGATACCTACTAAGTACCCATTGTTTTGGTGCTCATACTATACTTCTGCACTTTCTGTGCAGATATTAGTTGAGCTTTCGCCGTTAATCGCGTTGGAGACTCATGCACATTGTGAATATTCGAGACTAGGGTGAGTGCCATATGGTCAAGGCTTGACCGTATCTCATCTTTTGGCACTGTTACTCCTTGTACTTTCGAAGACAAATTATATTGTATTTTATTACTCCTAGCACTTGTACTCTATTAGAAGCTTCTGTACTGTCGATACCAAGTCTTGGGGTTGGTGTAGCTTCCTTTATGTATATATTTGGGTGTTGCTTCTGCTTGTCTACTTTTACATTCTGCTTTCGCTTATTTCTGCTTATTGTGCATTTTGGTTAGGTAGTAGCCCATTACTAACTGTTTTGGGCTACAGGGATTGGTTCTCCTACTGAGGGGTTGTAGGTGCCATCATAACCTAAGAAATCGGGTCATGACAGCTTGGTATCAGAGCTCTAGGTTCACCGGTGTCATAGTACAGAATCAAGTGTCTAAGTAGAGTCTCGTGAATTGGTACAATGACATCCGTATCCTATCTTCGGGAGGCTACAGGGCATTATTAGGAAAAGTTTCATCTTTTGGATCCCTATCGTGTGTTCCTGGCTGTATTGACTTCTAAAACTTTGGTTGTTCATTCATTATCCGATGCCTAAGACGAGTTCGACATCAGTTTATGTTGAGGCTTCTGTGCCTATTGCGTCAGTGCTACCCTCAGTGCCAGGGCTTTAGAGGGAGAGTTGATCGCACCATATAGGGGGTGTGGGGTCAACCCAACCTCTGATTGGATTTGTAGCGACCTCAGTTCTTCAGGACACCGTGGTTAGGACTCTGAGTCCTTCGGTGAGTGTTTCAGTACCTGGTTCTGCGAGTGGTGCTTCAGTTAGGGTTGAGCTTGTAGTTCTTCAGCAGGGTTGTCTGTCGGTATTAGAGTGTGAGGCAAGATTTCATGACATGGTTAGGTGTACTGCAAGGGTTGTACCTTCAGAGTTTGATAGGGTACAGAGCTTTGTGGGAGGTTTTATTCCACTGCTCCGTTTGGCTACCGAGCATTTGGTTAGAGTTGGGACTACCTTCCTTTAAGTAGTGGGTCATGTTTGGGTTGTCGAGGGTTTATACCGTCAGGCTTATGGAGGTAGTGCTAAGAAGCGTCATCGCCATGATAGTTTTCGAGGTTCCCAGACTCGAGGTAGGGGATTCTCTCCTAGAGATCGATTCTATTATTTCTTGTCCATCGGGCCAGTTCCAGTTGCTCCACGGGTTCCAGAGAGTGGTTGTGTAGGGCAGGTTGAGCAGAGTATATAGGTTTTGGATTATATCTTGCAGGGTTTGCCTTCAGAGTGTGTAGGCCATGGTGGCTGGGGAGGTTCAGTGAGATATATTCATTGGGCTTCATTTGGTAGAGGCTGTTTTCGATGTGGTGAGCATGGGCACTTTGCTAGGAATTGCCCCACGATTGTGTATCCCGGTCAGCCTGGTTGTTATGATTATGGAGAGATTGGTCACCTTTATAAAGCTTGTCCCCGGCGAGGGCCAGTTGGGCCTTCAGTTTTGACCACTCAGTCCAGTGTTAGACCTCATCAGTCCAATGCTCCTCTTGGTGGGCCCAAGGTTAAGGTTCCTGATATCATTGCTCCAGGTTAGGCTTTTGCTACCTTTGACTTGTTTTAGTCTCGCTCGTGTTGTGATTCTTCCCTCTCTATCATTTATTTGCTTATATGCCTACCTGCTACTTGTTTAGTTCTTTGGCTACCTGAATTGTAGTATCGATGTGTTGTTTATTGGTAGTTTAATTCTTTAGTAGTGGATGGGGGTGAGTTAGCCTTGGGAGGTGTTTTACCCGGAGTTGTAGCTTATGAGTAAGTTTTGTAGAGCTCGCTTCCTGTTTGTTGTGGTTCTAGGCTTGCTTTGGGTCTTCCTTTCTAGCGGTCCTAGATGGTTGTTGCCTAGGCCGTTATCTAGCGTGGCTAAAGATCCGTGTGCTGGTTTTGTGTGATGCCGATAGTCATGCCAGAGTTGAGATTTTTGGATTAGTTGGGAGATGTTGGTTATGCTAGCGTGCATAGGTCGGTTTGGTCTCTTGAGTGCTTTGAGTCAACCCTCTTTGTTTGGTTAGTTAAGGAGGTTGGAAGGTATGTGGGTTATTCCCATAGTCTCCCCCAGTTGCTAATCCATTGGGTTGTTGTGTTGTTTCCCCAGTTCCAGTTGGAACAAATCCTGATCGTAGTTCTTTAGGTGAGCTCTTGATGTTGACATTATGATTGGGTTTTGGCTTTAGCACTTCCGATTAAGTGTTAACCGTAACCTCGTGGTTGGGTTATATTCATAGAATATTGGGTGAGCCGGGTATCCGGACCGTTCCTCTCCTGCACTGTTAAGTTCTGACAATGTAGGTTTTGGTAGCCAAAGGAATGGCTCCAAGTTCTTACTTGAGAAAGAAATGGTAGGGTTCAGTATATGCTACGGAAGGATTTTTGTTTTGTTGAAGAGGAGGGAGATGACTCTATGTTGTGTTTATGTGTCTCAGTAGTTGACTGAGGTGGCGACAAAGGTTTGCTTTGGGATTGTGTGTTGGTGATTTGATTCAGCCGTCTACACATTGTAGTGGGTTTTCTTTCACTGATTGGTTTGAAGTCTCAGTAGTAGCTGCGGTGTTGGCAACTTGCATATTCAAGCCTAGTTGGCTTGGGTTCTTAAGGGTTCATTGGCAACATACGGGTTCGACAAAGGCTTTGGTTGGCAGTTTTGAAAGTTGGGGTTCAGAATCATGGCTTGGCAGGTTACATTGGATGGTTTGTGGCAGTTTCTATTTAGTTGCAGCATCCTAGTGTCGGGAGGCAATGGATGCGGGTAACTTAGCTTCTTTACTTTAGTTTTGGATGCGGCTGTTGGCCTTGGACACCTAGTCCTTGGCTAACCTCTGTATTAGGTGGGATATCCTTGATTTCAGTGGTGCTCTTCATGGTATAAATTTTTGTCCATCTTGGTTGGACAGATACAATGGCGTATGTTCCAGAGTCAGAGGTGATGTATTGTACGTGGTCAGGTTGTACGGGTTGAGAGCTTGTTTAGTTGATCATTCATGAGTTGTTGTTATGTGGGGTTCCAGTATTGGTTAGACTCGGCCAATATGGGCTAGAAGTTTGATATGATATATGCTTTGAAATGGTTGGTTGTGTGCAGATCCGATAGAGCGGTTGATTCAAGCCAAAAGAATAAGTTGAAGTTATATGCAAATTTCTATGACTAGATGGCAACTTTGAATCCCAGGCACCTTTTCCTTTGCCTTTGGGGTTTCTCAACTTGATATTCGTGGCATGGTGGATATTTTCCCGAGGTGCGCTTGGTAGGACGACTTCAAATCAGAATGGCGTTTGAGTATTTAGGGTAGTAATAATGTTTCTTAGAGTTGGGAGCTTAGCTAATAACTATGGACTTCGTGGTAGGCTTACCACACTACTTGCAGGATCTTGGTTTTGGTTTGGGTCTGTCGGGCAGGTTGCCCCGGTTCCTTCGCTTCCAGTTGATTCACATTTGGTCCAATTTGGCGAGGTTGGTTTCATTCTACAATTTGAAAGTTCTCAATCAATATAAGGTATTCATATATGCCTTCCCTAACTTTGGTGTGCGAACTTCAGTCAGATTCTCATAGGTTGATCAGTTGGGTTCAGTTAGCGAGTTTGGTGTTGGCCAGAGTGTTCTTCCGTTGCTTAATGATCAGTCGGGTCAGGTAACTCAAGTTTTTGAGGATCTGCTTCGGGTTGTTATCTTAGATGGCAAAAACTAGTGGACTATAGCTCAACTTTGATAGAACTTGGGTATAAAGGGTGACTTCGTTCTTGGTAGAGTATGAGCGGGAACTATGGATCTCCGTGTGTTAGTTGATGCTTCGAGGGTGGTTCGAGAGTTTAACTTGTTTGAAGCTTCCTGTTTATGGTGCAAAAGGATTTGGTTCAGAATAAAAGAGTTTTTGTGGAATCAGCGGGTTCGTGAGTTAGAGTTTTGGATGATGGCTTTCCTGATAAATTTGGTTATGGTTTTGAAGGTTTGAGTTATGTGTGTTGATCGTCTTGCTTCTCTAGGTTCGGTGTTGGGTCGGTGCTTATCGGTTGAGATTCCTGAGGTTCAGTTTGGGTTGGCAGACCCTTTGCATTTTGGGGTTTGAGTTTGGAATCTAGCTTGGCTAGTATGAAGTGTAGGTTTGGTTGCCTTTCGTGGATTCATTCTGTTGGGTGCCATCTTGTCGAGAAGGCTACCCGGGTTGTCTGAGAGAGTAGTGCGGGCCTTGTATCCGCTGTTCTTTTAATCTTTAGCCTATCCTTCCTTTCTGACTTTCGGGGATGAAAGTCTTTTTTGTAGTGGATGATGTAATGATCCTTTTGGTCATTTACGCATTTTTGCCTTTCTTGTACCGTTAGAGCTTGCCTGTAGCAGCCCCAAGTCATTTATGGCTTGCTGGGACCGATAGTTCGGTTCCCAGGCCATTTGCTTGGTCTTTTTGGCCATTCCTTGTTTTAGAGCTTTTAGCTTTTGAAATTGTTGACTTCGGTCAACATTCTTGGTGAACGTGCTCGGAATTGAATTCTGACAGTTCCGTTAGCTCTGGAGTGTGGACTTTGGTCTAAAGAGACTTTTGGTCGGGATCCGAGAGCTTTTCAGCTTGGAATTCTCTCTCGTTCTGTGTTTTTAGGCTAGTTGGGCTGGTTTGGTTGACTTTGGTCAACATTCGAATAAGAAGGACTCGGATGGAAATTCTATAAGAGCCATTAGCTCCGGAATGTCGAGTTTGGGTTAGGTAGGTGGTTGGTTTTAGCCCTGGGTGAGTCGGGCTCATTTTGGGTGTTCGATTAATTGTGATAAGAGTTGACTTGGGTCAACATTCTTCCGAAACGACCTCGTATGGAAGTTTCATTGATTTGGTTGAGTCCGGAACGTCGTTTCCAATCTAATAGCTCTATTGGTTTTTGAGTATCGGGTTTCGATTGTGCCCAGAATGCCTCGTAGAATTTCTAAAAAGTTGTTGGTTTTAGTTGCAGGCAGCTTCCACAGCGCCATCGGCGCCCAAGCAGCGCGATATCGCTGGCCTGTCGCCGGCCTGCCAGCGCCAACGGCTACCCTTTGGCGCTATCGCGCGCGTGCACGCCTGGCCCTTTAGCGTCAACAGCGCCAGCCTGCGCCCAGGCATATAAAATGGCCCTCCTTCATTTTTTCAGCTCTTATTTCTTACCTTCCACAACTCCAGATCAGTTTCCACTCCCTAGAAATTGCCCTCATCAGTCCTAAAGTTTGGGGAACTAATCAAATTGTTGGGAAATCTCGCTCCCTCGTCGTTGGGTAAGTTCTTCTTCCCCAAAGCTAGCTTCTTCTCCTTTGATTGAAACCACCATTGTTGACCCTTCTAAGAGCTTGAAAATACATTGTAGAATCTTCCCGTTTGAGCTTGCATGATCATGGATTCTGAGTTTCTCGCCTCATTAGCTGCTTCTCATTGTGGTAAGTACCATTTGGCTAAATTTCGATTCTTATTTCTTGAAAATTCCATCCTTTATTCTTTACTTGAGAGGGCTGTTTTAGGCCCCAATTGTTGTCCATTTTGGCTCAATTTTTGAGCATGTGCTTCCGGGATGGTAAGAAACACAAGTGTATTTTTCATTTCTGGTTTTGGGTTGCGGGGCCCACGGGCCCATTTGTGACCCAGATTTTGACCCGGTTATGTTTATGGCATTATGGGTATCGTTAATCTTGTTTTGATGTGTAGATTATTGTTTTTATATTAGTTTTGTGAATTGGAGCTTCCCGGAGCAGTTTGAGCTTGGACGACGCCGTCCTCGCAGCTATTCGTCGAACAACAGGTAGGTTATGACTTTCCCTACCTAGTCTCTGCGTATATAGGCTATAACTGCATTAATTAACATCCTTGGGTGAGTTGTTATAGGTTGGTACCCTAGACCTTGTCTGCTTTTTCTGTCCATTTATTTCATACGCTGCTTGTAGTATTCACGTAGTATTGTATATTACCCTTGTGGTCTTGTGTGGCCTTGTATTGACTCTGGAACATATATGGTGGGTTATTTGGGAATGTTCGTGAGCTCCGGACATATAGATTATCCTTTTAGGCTGGTTATGTCTGCTGAGTAGCTGCTGGGCCTGCGCAGGGCTGATAGGAATTGTTGTGAGCCGTTGGGCTAATTTATATTTGTGTGCGAGCATATCATCCATGAAAGAGGTTTTCCCCTGCATGTTTTACTTTGGTTTTGGCTGCGAACCACTATAGACAGTTTTTCCTAAACTTGCATGGCCCCGGGGGCCCATTTTTGGTACAGTTGATTATAGAAAGGGGATTTTAGATGATTTCACACTGATTTTATTACTGGTACTAGTCTTTGCCGGGCAGAGCACCAAACTTGATTTTATTACTGATACTAGGCTTTGTCAGGCAGAGTACTACATCCGATTTGCTTATGGATTTAGACCCGGATACGCTCTGGGCACCCTGTGAGAGGGTTACTGAGGCTTTTATCACTGATTTAGACCCGAGTATACCTTGGGCCCCCTTTGAGAGGGTCTTTTCAAATTACTACTACTGTTTTAGACCCAGGTCGAAGCCGGGCATGTACTACGAGATTCCGAGTTTTGAGGTATATTTGAGATTTAGCCACTGGCTTGAACTCGAACTCGATTCCGGAGGACACATTTTGAGATTGAGTTTTTGTATGTGGTCGAGAGGTAGACCTCCATGGACCCCTGTTGTTCTTGGGACATAGGCTATGGGCCGATGCAACATGCTAGGAGAAGGGGTGTACAACGGAGGAGAGGTACACGGGAAAGAGCTTTCCATAGGTCTCGGCTCTATATGGGCCGGAGAGGTACCTGGGGGGTGGCGGAATATATCGGTTACTATCAAATCATATCATATCATGCATTTGGTTCCATCCTTATTTTCTGTGTGTTCAGTGTATGCTTCGGTTGTATGGGCAGCCGGAGGGTTTGTATTCACTTGATTGCGTTCCTCGGTTGTATGAACGGCCGTGGGGACTGTAGGTAGATTATATTTTCTCCTGTCTTTATTTAGAGCTTGTCTTGGCACTCGATTATCGAAAGGATTAGTGATGGTTAACCTGTTGAGGCTTTGGTTGTGGGATGTATGATTATTGAGAGGGCTAGGGAGTCCTATCTTATTGAGGCACTTTTGTGTGGCCTTTTGAGCTGAGTGTGATATTCTGGTTCTATTCTTGTTAGAAGTTGAGTGGTATCTCTCGGTTATTGTGGTCTAGTTATTTCATCCTTGGGTTGTACTTGTGAGGTGATTCCCTGGTTATGCTATCATGTGATTGGATTGGTGTTATGATTTCCTTATACTTGTTAATTCCATTTTGAGTATGTTAGACTGCTTTTCATCTTTTCCTTTTACTTGAGGTTACCGGTATACCGCCATTTTCTCAAATCTCTCTCTCTCTACTTACTTATATTGTTGTGCAAGGACTCCAGGTGCATTCTCCTTTCCTTCACATGTGATTCTGTGTGATTATATTTTCTGTGCTAGCATGTTTTACTTGTAACTTTTGGTTGCCTACTCTCTGTGCTAGTTCCTTGTGCCTTCTTTATTGCTTTGATGACTTCTTTCTTGCTATCTGTTACTTACTATTTTTATATCTTATATGCACTCAGTCGGCCGATGATACCTACTGAGTACCCATTATTTTGGTGCTCATACTACATTTTTGCACTTTCTGTGCAAATATTAGTTGAGCTTTCGCCGTTGATCGCGTTGGAGACTCGTGCAGATTGTGTATATTCGAGACTAGGGTGAGCGCCTGATGGTCGGGGCTTGACCGTATCTCATCTTTTGGCACTGTTACTCCTTGTACTTTCGGAGACAAATTGTATTGTATTTTGTTACTTCTAGCACTTGTACTCTATTAGAAGCTTCTGTACTATCGATACCAAGTATTGGGGTTGGTGTAGCTTCCTTTATGTATATATTCAGGTGTTGCTTCTGCTTGTCTACTTTTACATTCTGCTTCCACTTATTTCTGCTTATTGTGCATTTTGGTTAGGTAGTAGCCCATTACTAACCGTTCTGGGCTACAGAGATTGGTTCTCCTACTGGGGTTTGTAGGTGCCATCATAACCTGAGAAATCGGGTCATGACATCAATTCATTTAGTACGTGAATTTGTAAAGGAGTTACGGAAGTACATGAATTTGCAAAGGAGTTACATAAGAGACATCCACATTCAGCGAATTTATAATATATTTCAAATATTTATTACTTTTATGTTTAACGAATATAGTTTTACTTGTGAATTTTAGTGGTTATTTATATATAATTAGTTAGTTTTGTGTCTCTTTAATAAAAATAAGTAATTTATCTTTATTGTCATTGTTTACAACGCGCTCTCTCTCTCTTCTCGCTTATCTAGTGTTAATAATTTTGCATGATTAATCACTTAAACTTTTAGACTTGTATTAGTTAACTAATAATCAAGTGTGCATGTTTATTTTTACTCACTTATTCTAAAATAATTAATAAATAAATTTGCCATTTAATCACTTTATCATCTAGATTTGTTTCCATTAGATAATAATTTACACCTTGTCTATCTATTTGTTTTAAGATAAAAATTTGCTTAATTAATCAATTAGTTATATAGATTTAATAATCAAGGTTGCATGTCTTACTTATTCTTTTAATTATCTATATTTACTTGTTTTAAAAATGAAGATCTACTTGGTCGCACAGACCTAAAATAGGTTTAATTGTTGTTAGTTTAAAATGGCGCCTTAACGCGCCTTAATTCATTACGTGGCAGCTCTTCACTCTCTTTTTATCCTAAAAGAGTTATTATGTCGAATTCCGTTCTTTCGCGAGAAAAATGAGGCGCGACAGCATGGTGACTCTGCTGGGGATATTTAAGTTCTAACCGTTATGGATTTGTTTCTACTTGGGATTGTCGTGTTTTATTTGGCTTTCTTATTTGTTTGAATTATCATTGTAGGATTTTAGTATTTTTACTTTATTCAGTTAAGTTATTTCATTCCATGAATAATCTCTTTCTACCTTTTTCTGTTTCTTTAATTAATTGATATCTTGCCTCTTGCTTTTATTTGTGTACTCAAATATAAAATATTTTCATTTAATATTTAAATCTTAACTTTTTCCTTTATTTGCCGCCTTATTTTTTTCATATTTAGTTGTCTCAATGACTAACGTTTCCTTACTTGACTTTTCTTTAATTATTTTTTAATTGTTATTATTATTTTAAAATTAGTCTAGCATTATTTTTATTTGTTACTTAATCTAACCTTCCATGTATATCCTCCTTCCTTGATCCCTTTATTTATTTTTACTTATTTGATTTATGTCATTTTCATGATTAACTCTTTTCCCATCCTGCTTAGGTGTTTTAGTATTATCGCTTTATAATTAATTTATTATTTATTTAATTTATTTATTTAGTGTGACTCATGATTTACTTATTTTTCTACCGCCTTTTTAAAGCATTTTTACGTTTTTGTTTAGCTTTATTCATTTGTTTACTGCTTTTCGTTAATTATTTAATGCGTTACTGCTTTTCTTATATGCTACTTTTTATTGCTTTATATAAACTGACATTTCGTTCATACTTCTCCCACTTGGGAACTTTACACTTTTACACAATATACATGTGATGATGTGCCTTTGCACTTCTCTAAAAATTCTCTTTAAGCCTTAATTTAGATAGTCGGTATAAGTGTGGTGGAGCGGATAGTTTTACTACCGTGGAATCACATACCTTCTCGCATAAGAAAAACCTCAAGTTTGTGTCTATCCAAATCTTAGAAAACTTAATATAGTGTCGCGTATACCCCTTGTACTTAAGTCATGCATGTATTTACTATAATTGGGGGTTCATGACCCCCCAAAAAATACATAATTTTATTCTCTATGTTTTAAATTTCTACGTGTATATTGTTATTTTACCTACTTATTCGCTTTCTTTCGTAGATATCCTTTGCTCCCAATTTCAAGCTTAGATGATTTAGAAATAAGATATCTGGATTTAATGCAAATAATTTCATAGTACCGTACCTTTATTCCTTTAGGCCCAAATCATACAATCTTAGGGCCTAGTCAAATTCTCCTTTATTATAAAGTCATGGTTTGATCTTGTCCTATAAAATCTTCTTTCGGTATATAGATCATCATCTGAATTGATTTGTTCCTCGATAGGATATCCTAGACTCCCTTCTAACCTTTTAGGGAAATTTGTTATTTTTAGGATATTATTTTCTCCACCAAAATTTCATTAATTTGATCTAGGTTCCACCATAAATTTGACTTTTAACGATATGTTCGATGTTTGTGTCATCCTCCAACTTTCACAACTTTTAAGTCGTATAGATCCCTCGTAGCTTCAATTCAATTCTGAATATGCATAACTCATCACTCAAATAAGTAGAATGTCCACTCCATAATATTGTTCATTATAAGACGTTTTTTCTCTTGTGCATTCCTCCTTTACTAATCATGAGTCTTCTTCTCCTAAGGTTGACTAAAGTTGAACATTAGAGCATATCAAAGGGAATCTTTGGAGGCTCACATTAAGCGCCATTAGCTAACATACGCCTTCATAAGAAATGGGCCGTAAATGACAGACCAAGGGCAACGGAATTGCAACTACTGCAATCGTTAAATCGAATCTACTACAGAAAACTGAAACTAGAATTGTTACACTGGAGACTGGGGTTCCCCAAATGTTATCGTCAATCCAGCTCTCACAATGGGTGGAAGGGGCTAGTAGTGGGTCGAAGGCTTTGATGAATGCTCAAATCATGGCTCCAACTAGGAGGTCACGATGATCGCATAGTCAAAACACATTTATAAACCCAACGGATGTCGGGGTCGTACCCAAGGAACCTGATTTAACTAATTAGAGATTGTGCGAAGCGATTTCAAAATTAGAGTAGTTCTTCAACAAAACCAAGAAAATAAAATGGGGGGAATTGGGAAAGTTGTCACTACTAACTCAATTCAAATAACAAGCAATAAAATCGAGATGGGTGTACCAATAAGAACTAGATGAATAGGGGTGCATTTCCGATGGGGCATTCGCTATAGGATAGGGTAATCACTAATTCACTCAAATTTTCACCTATTGACATGGGTAGCGTTATTCATGGGTGTGGAGTGTTATCTCTCGATCAACATCCATATTTCTGAAGATTCGGGCTAGGACATCATTCGGTGTGCTAATAACCAACCAACAATTGCTTGGGGAGGTCGTCCTATTTCTAGCTCGGACCCTTAAATGGGAGATTCCGTAATTGGAGCCATCCCTGGCCTCCAATCTAAATGGATTCCCAAGTACCCACTAGCAATTTCACATCCACAACTACAAAATTCTCTCCCGAGCAATTACATAGCCAAATGAAGTAAATTCATGTTTGGTACCACAAATTATTAGATTAAAATATGGTGAAATTACTAGACCCATATCAAATAAGCAATTATAAGATTGATTTAGCAACACCCACACCCATTAACTAAGCACCCATCATCAATACACCCCTAGACAAGAGAAATTAGCTACTCATGAAAGAGGGAGAAGATATACCAGCTGGGTAAATCAAAATCCCATCCATTATAGTTGATTCTCAAGTTCTAGAGTCAAATTAGGCACAAAATTGGTTAACCAAAAGATTGGATTGAAAACCCTCTCAATGGAGATGGAGAAAAATTATTTTACAAGCCAAAATATCTCTAAGTTCTCTTTCTGAAAATCTCTACAAAGTTCTCTATCTGAAATAGGCCTAAAATTGCCTTTTATATGCTCCCAAATTATCACCTAAAACTTAGGACAAAATTGCCCTTCGAGTGGTATGCGATGCGACGTGCAGTTCACACATCGCAGTGTGCGCATTGTGCACCAACTTCAGATAATCCAGTGACTTCAGCCGCATGTGTATGCTTTGTGCGAAGGTGGTGCATTTCGCACCATGAGAAGTGCACATCGCATGTCGACTGCACTCCTTAGCAGAATATTCAGGCATTTTTGCAGCTTTATGTGGAGGAGGTGCGAACCGCACCTCGGCTAGTGCATGTTACACAACCACCGCATCCCGTAACAAATTCTTAAGCTGTTTCCAACTCTTCACACTTAGCTCTTTTTTAGCTCTTTTTTGGGTTCATATCCCTATTTTTCCTTTTCTAACCAAAGTACTTGCATAGACATCAATAAAGGCCATAAGAACCTCTAAATCGATTCAAAACATAGCAATAATTCATGGATATAGGCTCAATAAGTTGGTAGATTACCGACTTATCAGGCTTACCAAGCTTTGACGAAGGTACCCACACAAAAACCCCTAATGCCCACTATGAAAATCCTAGGAGCCAAGTCGGACGAGGGAGAAGTCATCACTCAAGCGATGTGGAAGCTCACTTTCTCGACAAGCTCTAAGCCTGAGGAAGCGGTCACAACACACAGAGCTCCGACCAGTGGTAAGCACCTCCAATATTTTCCTCCAGTCCTAAAGGATGGAATTAAGGTTGTTAAGCTAAATCCTAAGGAAGTAGAGCAGCAATAAAAGAAATGGGATTGTGCTTAAATAGGGTATGTAGTGGGGAAGAACCCTTCATTTAAGTAGATGTTGAAGTTTGTCTATGCTATCTGGAATTGTCACCACACTTTGAGTGTTTCTCCATGATGATGGCTATTTCATATTTCACTTTTGTCATGACTCGATTTCTCGGTCATGATGGCACCTACAACCCCCTGTAGGTGAACCAATCCTCGTAGCCCAGGACCGTTAGTAATGGGCTACTATCTAACAAATAAGCGGTAGAATAGATAACAGGAGTATATATATACATATGCGGAAACTAAATCAAACCCCAAGACCTGGTATCATAGTATAGAGCCAAAACTACATACATGGAGTGCAAACGATCCCAAACAATATATACAGATGTCTCTGAATGGTAATAGAGTACATGAAGCAAAAGATAAACTAAAGCTAAGCTTCGATCGCCAAGAGCTCACCCTCAGCCTGAAGTAGTCCCCAACAGATCTCCAAGCACGAATCACATCGATCTAACGGCGATAGCCCACGCTAGGATCTGCACCCAAAGATGCAGGGGGTAGGGGTGAGCACCAAATGCGAAGCATAAGGTACCCAGTAGGTATCATAGGCCAACTGGGCACATATAAGATAAAAGCGCAGTAATAGACAGAATAGAAGCAAGTAGTCACAGAAATCAACGAAAGGTACACAGGAACTAGCCCAGAGGGAAATCAACAGAACCACATATGAGGCTAGTAAGCAGAATATACACATCATAGACACAGGTGAAAGTAAGAACAACGCACCTGGGGTCCTTGCAACAACAGTGTATACAAAATAAGTTTACGAAATGGACGGTATACCGGTAACCTCAAGTGTAAGAAGAAGAGAGAAAGAGTAATGATAGGCATGCTTAGAGACATGAATCAAGCCCAACTAATCATATCAATCTCAAATCCAGTAACTAACAGTCTAGCAGTAACCAATTTCATAATTAACAGTAACGGGGAACAATTCTACAAGTAAATAGAAAGAGTCTACCTACAGTCCCCCAGCCGCCCATACAACCGAGGAACACACAACAAGTGAAAACAAACACTCCGGCATCCTATACTACCGGAGCGTACAATCAACAAACAACAAACAAGGGTGGAGCCTCAAACAATGAATGATATGATGCATGAAGATCTCAAGTGAAATGGTATCTCTGTATGTACCTCCTCCGGTGCCGATCTGGCCCAGCAGGTAGGTTCCATGGAAGGACACTGCCCATATACCTCTACTCCACCGTATACCCCTCCTCCAGCACACGCAGCTCGTAGCCCCTGGCCTGGATGGCAAGGTCCATGAAGGTCCCAGACCCCATACTAAAACTCAGTATCAAAACATGTTGTCCGGAAGTATGTTCGGGTTCAAGATAGAGACCCAGTCTTGAATATGCATGCCCAGACCCTATCCAGGACAAAAGTAGTAGGAAAATATCTCAAAAATCCCTCCAAGGGTGCCCGAGCATAACCGGGTCTAAACAGTAGAAAGTCATCTCAGGTGCTCGGTCCAACCGAGGCTAAAATCATTTCAAGTAGCAGGAAAACTCAACTAGTACCCCGGCCCTGCCGAGTCTAGTGTTAATCATAAAACTGGTGATTTAAATCATAATTTTACTTTCTTTTACCCAAGAATGTTCACAAGTTAAATTGAACCATTTCCAATTCATTTCCATCAAAAATGGGCCCCCGGGGCCATGCAGGGTTTGGAAAATAGTGCCAGTAGGCCCGAAGCCAAAACCGTAGTAAAACATGGAAAAACCTCTTTATATGCATGTAAATGGTATGATCAAGCACAATAGCTGCCCAGCAGCTTACAATCAACCTATCGACCCTGCACAGGCCCACAGCTACTCAGCAAGCATAACCAGCCTAGAAGGATAATTCTATGCCCGGGACTCGCGGACATTCCCAAAATCCCACCTTCTATGTTCCAGAGTCAACAAGGCCTCACAGGACCACAAGGGTAAATAAAATATATCGCAAATACTACAAGCAACGGAGGAACAAAAGTAGGCGGACATGAATAAAGCGGTCAAGGTCTGTGGTACCAACCTAATAAACCAACCCAAGGATGCCCATTAATACAATTTTATTCTATATATGCGGAGTCTAGGGAAAATAAACCGTAACCTACCTGTCGTCCGATGACAAGCTTGAACTTCTCCAAAAAAGCTCTGAAACGAAATTAAATCCGAGTTTAGACTTGAATAACTTGACGTAGATAACCGAACATAACTTCAGATTATTTCTCCTCAAATGTAACCTTCTCCGTGATAGACATAAAGCTAGCGTATAGAATATAAATTGATGATGAAGTGGAAAAGGCTTAAACTACATGCTGAAGCTATAGTTACACATATAGATAAAAGTGAGAAAGTTGGTCAATGGGTTCATTAATTACACTTACCATAATTGTTTATTCAATCAACTAGGTGGCAGCATCCCAAAGTTGTTAAACAATTTGTTATCCAACCCCTCCACTCCCACGTGGAGTGGAGGTGGCAATATTGAAAGAACACCTTTACCCCGTTATATATATTCGGGTATTGCATAAATTCGTGGTAAAATAAATATAATATTTTAAATATACCATAATTCATAAAAAATTATTTCAAACAAAACCTACTATATTATAATAATAATTTTCAACATAACTAAATTTACTATCTCCGTTAAAATATTACAATGTATAAAAACCTTATAAAATAAATACATATACACTTATATCGTAACAAAAATATTTTTCATAAACCTTTAAAATATTTTGAAAAGGTAATAATAATATAACTTTTTTACCAAATTCAACTTTAAAATAAAATATTTTCAAATACGCATGATTTCGATACTCAAGAACTCTCTTGGAATCCTCCCTTATGTTTTCTCACTGTTTCAGAACTGAAAAGGCGTTTTAAAATGTGAAGTTGAGGCTTAAATCGAGTTTGACCCGACCCGGTTCGCAACCCGGTTCGCAACCCAGTTTTTGCCAGACAGTCCGTGGTAAAACAGTCATAACCTTTTGCTCCGCGATCAGTTGGACGTGAGGTTTTGTGCGTTGGAAACTAGACTTGTAGACCTTCGATGTGGTATTTCGGGGGACTTCTAACTCTTTATATATTGAGAGAAAAGCTCCGAGACATTTTACCCAAAGTTCAGAAAATTTATTAAAGAACTTACGATAACTTTTGCCGACTTGCTTGACTTCAAAACTTATAATGCGACCAAACAAATGGACCCGACACCGAACTACCAGTCCCGAAAAGCCTTAAATGACTTGGGTCTGCTACAATAAGCTCTAATGGAAACGTATATGTGGAAATGACCGGAAGGGTCATTACAACTTTGCTAATGAGGAAGATAAGGGAAAGGTACTGCACAATGGCCCATACACATTTGACTACCGTTCAATCATACTGAAGCCATGGTTACCCGATTTTCAACTAACTAAGGAATCCTTACGCCAAATGCCGATATGGGTAATTTTCCCAAGCCTTCCTGTTCAATACTAGTCACCTGAGAATTTGAGTAGAATTGCTAGTTACCTGGGAAAACCAGTGTGCATGGATAGCCTAACTGCAGGGGAGGGTCAGATTTTGTATGCTCAAATGCTCATAGAGATGGATGTGACACAACCACTGCCCGAACACATGTTGATCGAAGAGCCTGATGGCAAGATAAGTAAGCAGAAGTTGGATTATGACTGGTGGCTTGAGTACTGCCAAGAGTGTATGGTTCTTGGTCATGAAATAAACCACTGCCCTCTGAAGAAACATGACAAGCTATCACCTGCACCTCCTATCCCAGCTCCAATACAGAAATACACTCAACCCCAATGGGTTGCTAAAGATATCCCACCAGCCCCTACCACCTTGGTCAATGCCAACCCAGACTCAGAGCTGCTTACTACCAACATGGAAGTACACCTGGATGCTTCTAAGACAAGGAAGGGAAAGGGTAAAGTGGAGGAGCTACAAACAACTCTACCATGCTTGACTAATGCTGAGACACATGAATCAGAACAACATGAACTGCAAGAGGCCTATCTACTTACTTTATTGGGATTCATACAGGGTCCTAAGCAGCCCTTACAATCTCCAACATGATCTTTGGCTCTTGGAACATAAGGGGGCTGAATCATCCCTTTAAATAAAGAGAGCTCAAACTCTTTTTGAGGAATAATAAGATAGATCTACTAGGTTGTTTGGAGACTAAGTTAAAGCACAAAAAAGGGATACTATGGTGAAGTTATTAGGCACAGAATGGACTTGCCAAGCTGATTATTCCATGGAGCAAATGGGAGGAGGTTGTGGATTTGCTGGCAGCATCAAAAGGTAACTGTCACAATCTTGCTAACTACTCCTCAAGTGGTGCACTGCTATGTTGAAGATAAAGGATCCAATTTTGCTGCCTATGTGACTTTATATATGGTTATAACACTACTCTAGAGAGGAAAGACATATGGGAGCAGTTGAGCTGTATTCACTCTACTATGCATGATCCTTGGGTCATTCTGGGTGATTTTAACACATGTATTTCAGTAGATATAGAATAAATGGAGCCCCTGTCTAGCTGGATGATATCTAAGATATTAATGATTGCATAGCACAGTTGGGATTAGGACAAGTAGCAAAAAGTGGTTGTGATTTCTCTTGGTGTAATAAGAGGGATGCAGTTACTAGAATATATAGCAGAATTGACTGGATTATAGGTAATGCATAATGGTTTCTCAGGTATGGTGATCTTGTGGCAGTGTTTGAACAACCTGGGTTCTCAGATCATTCCCCAATTATTGTCAATACAGAAATCACACTGCAGCTTGCTAAATGACCCTTCAGGTTATTGAATGTCCTTCTCTATCAGGAAGACTTTCAAATGATTGTGCAGCAAGTGTGGAGCCAGAACATTAGAGGGTATGCAATGTACTCTATTTGGCAGTATAGGCACCCAAGCAAAGAAACTGAATCAGGCAATGTCAACACTAGATAAGAAGTTAGAAGATTGGAGAACACACCTCCAGGAGATCCAAATGGCACTAGCTACAAAGCTGTTTGATGAGGAGTTAATTAGAAAGGAAAGATAAGTACTTACTCAAATACCGAAGTGGGAAGCTATAAATGAGAAAGTACTTAGACAGAAATCAAGAGCTACCTGGATAGCTTCTGGAGATACCAATTTCAAATTCTTTCATACGTACATGAAGAGCAGACAAGATAGAAACAGAGTTGATTCTATATGTAATGACCAGGGGGAAAGACTAATAGAACCAACTAAAGTTCAACAGGAGTTCACAGGTTTTTTTCAACATCTGTTGGGGTCTGCAACTAGTGAATTACCATGCATCCACATTGATATTGCAAGGGATGGTCCATGTCTACATACTGATCAACAAAAATAGATGTTGCAAGTTGTGATAGACCAGGAGGTGTATGATACAGTAAAGAAGCTCCCTTGTGACAAGGCACCAGGTATTGATAGTTTCCTTATAGAATTTTTTAGAGAAAACTGGTCCATTATTGGTAAGGAGGTTACTACAACAGTCCTTCAATTCTTTGAGAATGGAAAGCTACTAAAGAGTATTAACTATGCAATAATTACTCTTGTGCCTAAAGTAGCTAGTCCCAACTTTGTTAAGGAATTTAGACCTATAGTATGTTGCACCACCTTGTATAAAATAATTGCTAAAATACTAACTGTTAAATTGAAGCCTATGGTGGATATATTGGTTTGTCCTTCACAATCAGCCTTCATTGAAGGCAAAAATATTCTGGATAATGTGGTGGTGGCTCATGAACTGATAAAGGGCTATGGACAGAAGCATGTCTCTCCAAGGTGTTTTATGAAGATAGACATTAGGAAATCTTATGATTCAGTGGAATGGGGATTTCTACAGATGATTCTTACTGAATTTGGTTTTCCTACTAAAATGATAAGCTAGATAATGACTTGTGTAACAACTGTGAGCTACTTTATTCTAGTAAATGGATGCTTAACTAATAAGTTCTCTGCAAAAAAAGACTTAGACACGGGGACCCTATGTCCCCATACTTGTTTGTATTAGTTATGGAGTACCTCAATAGATCTTTGAGGCAACTGAGACATAATTCATACTTTAATTACCATCCAAGGTGTTCCAAATTACAATTGACACATATTTGCTTTACGGATGATTTACTGTTGTGCTGTCGAGCTGATCAAATGTCTATTCAGCTGATACTCCAAGCTTTTGAGCACTTCTTTTCAGTATCAAGGTTGGGGGCAAACCTGGAAAAAAGTTCCTTCTATATGGCTAGGGTAACACCTGATTTTAGACAGTCGATCCTAAATGACATGTAGTTTACTCTAGGTGAGATGCCCTTCAAGTACCTAGGAGTCCCACTCTCATCCAGGAAGCTGAATATTCATCAATGTCTACCACTGGTTGAAAAGATAGTAGCCAAAATTAAATGCTGGTCTTCTAAGTTACTCTCTTACAATGGCAGACTACAATTAATCAAAAGTGTGTTGTTTGAAATGCAGACCTATTGGGCACAGGTATTCTTGCTACCCAAGAAAATCATCACCATGATTAATCATGTATGCAGGGTATTCCTTTGGACTGGCAGTAGTGAGTGTTCCAAGAAAGATTTAGTAGCTTGGGACACTATGTGCTTACCAACAGCTGCTGGAGGCCTAAACATAATTGAATTTGGAAGATGGAATAAGGCTGCTATCTGTAAACTGCTGTGGGCACTATCTTACAAAAAGGAAACTCTGTGGGTACAATGGATCCATAGTTTCTATATCAAAGGTAGAAGCTTGAGTTTAATGGAGACACCTAAACAGGCGTGTTGGCTTGTTAGAAAGATATTGAGGCTAGGAAAAGATTCCCTAATACTGATCAAATTCAGCATCTGTCACAATTCACAACAGGTACAAGGTTCAGTATTAAGAAGTTATACACTTCTTTCTTTCCTATACAGCCTAAAGTACCTTGGAGGAACCTGGTGCAATCTCCTGGCACTATCCCAAAACATCAGTTCATTCTATGGGTAGCAATACATGGTCGATTGGCTACAGTTGATAGGCTAGCTAAATGGGGCATAGTGGTGGACTCAACATATGTGTTATGTCATACAGGTACTACTGAGACTTTGCACCATCTGTTCTTTGAGTGTGAGTACTCAAAATTCATATGGTCTACTCTAATGAAATGGATGGGCATAAATAGACAACTGTAACCATGGGCAGAGGAAATTCAATGGCTTTCTACTGGTTTGCATACTAAGAAGCCTCGAGTGCAGATTCTATTCTTCCTAATTGCTGTTGCAGTGTACCAAATTTGGGTGGAAAGGAATACAAGAAGATTCAAGAATCAACAAAAGTCTACTACACAACTGATTAGAGACATCTTCTTACAAGTTCATATCAAAGGGAAGACTTATTATAAATGGCAAAGAATGTTGGCATAAATGAATAACTATCCGGCTTAAACTTGTTTGGTTTTTTTTCTTTTTGTGTGGTAATAGCTAAAGATAGAAAGTTTGTTCAGCTCTTTGAATTGAGATGCTGTGTACTGAAACAATTATTGGTTGGAATAAAATTTACTTTCGACCAAAAGAAAAGGCTAGTCAAGTGATGTTTATCAACCTTGCCAATAGTGAAGTCAAGGATAAGAATTTGGGGTCACGCCAAAATTATGTTGCTATATTTGAGGCAAGTATGAAAGGTATGGAGAGGAAATTAGAGAATTGATATTTGACCTTCGAGACTCAACAAATATTCCACCAGGTTTTCCAGAGCCAATGTTAGAAAGTCACTATGTTTCTCCCATTTACACTATAGAACCTCCTATATTATCAACTTCACCTACACATGTACGTGATGTGCAAGGCTCACCGAGTCTGCACTCACTTGCACTACAAAAAGCACTCAATGGGTTGACAGAAATGGGTACAAAAAATAAAGAGGAGAAAAAGTTCCTAAATCTCAAGAAGGGTCCACACAACAACCAGAGATGAGTAAGTGGGTCAAGTTAGGGGAAGAAAGCAAGGATAAAAAAAGAAACTTGGATTTTTCATTGTATGATGGGTCTGGAGATCCTCACTCCCAGTTGAAGGCATACCTTAATGAGCTTGAAACTTTGGGCAAGGTAATGATCTTAAGGTAAAGCTATTCATTAGGTCATTGACATGTTCAAATTTGATTTGGTACATAGAAAGGACATGAGCACATGGATATGTTGGGACAATTTAGCTGTAGACATTGTTGAGCAGTTTGATTAGAATCTAAAGAGAAACTTAGCGGAAGAGATTGTAATGCATGACAGAGTTGGTCTGATTGAGACACAATCCAAAGATAAGGGAAAGACAGTCATCAATGAGAAAGCAAGACCTCTAAAGCCCGAAATAAGAAAATTTCAAGTCATGACTCTCTTAGATGAGCCGCCTTCGCTTACATTTGAGATGTTTAGGTTGAATGGAATTCTGCAGCCTAAGTTTGTTGGTTTGTATTGACCTTCAAGTCCTTTCTTTGACCCAAGTAAGCATTATGCCTTTCATTCTTGTATGCCAGGCCATGACACAGATGAATGCCTCTAATTGAAGAGAGAAATACAAAATTTGATAAGCAATAGAAAGATAATGAAAAAGCCTCACACTCAATTGATATGGTATCCATCTCCAGAAATTATTCTAACACCAAATTATACCCAAGCATGTTACTCGCAATTCACCACAAGACCTCATCCTCAAACTGTTCAGTATTCACCTCCACCCATTGCTCCAATATCAGATTACATTCCAGTGTCTTATCCACAATTTGCCACCACAATTTATCCTTATGGCCGGACCACTATACTAAGGGGAAAGGTAAAATAAAGGAATTCAAGAGGTAAATGCAGCATCTCAACTGGGTTATCACTTTAAATGGAGACTCAGTGAAGTTGGAAATAAGGCACTTGAAGCAGAGGCGTGACTGATAAAGACAACATCTCATAATTTACAAGACTACCATTTTCATATGCTTTTCTCTGTATATCTTTTTTTGTTTTACTTTTCTTTGACTACGATTGACTCGATTCCCCTATAAGAGGAATATGTAGATGCTCATTTAATGAGTTTGGTCTCATCACAATAAAAAATTTCTTTTCCCCCTATTTTATGATTGTGAACTCTGTATTTGATCTTTCAAAGATGAAACTGGATTGATTGTCAAAGTGATGTGATAGTGATCATAAAGGACAAAGCTCTAGTGTTCAACATAAGTCGACCTTGTTCAACTCCCTTAATTTTCAAATTTTGCATCCTAGCATTTGTCGAGTATCGTGCCAATTATTTGAATTCATAAATTCTGTTACTATTGTCTATTTTGTGCGTTAGAAGCTCAAACCTCTATGCCTAGATCGCTCATTAAGTCCTAGTCTTTATTTGTTTATTCAACCTAGAACCTTTTGCAAGTATCTTTCATTTAATTTTTTATTACTATTACTATTATTATTATTATTATTATTATTATTATTATTATTACTATTGTTATGAATGTCTTAATCTTATTTGTGCTACATGTTAACTTTTGTATTTGATTTATTTTGTTTAAAGTTTGTCTATCATTTGAACATTGAATCGGATGAGAATCTGCAATTTGATAAATATGTCCAACCATTCTGATCCTCTTCTTAATACAAACTTTGCTCCTCACCCAATGCAAAATACCTCTTTGACTATAAGTTCTCATTCGGTCCCTCAGTAGATACCTTTGACACACACTAATTTTGGTACTTTGAAAAATATGATAACATATGGTGAAAAATTAACTGCACTACATAAAAAGATTCGTGTCTTGGAGAAGATCGTAGTTGAAAAACTAGGTTCTGAGAACATCTCAGACCTAAGATATAAGAACTTGTGTTTGCATCCGACTGTTGAACTACCGTCAGGATATTTCCAGAATTCAATATTTTTAATGGAAGGAGATCCAATCGAGCATTTTAAGGACTATTACAACAGGTTAATTGGCATCGGGCATAATGAAGCTCTGATGAGACAATTTATCCAGAGCCTGTCAAGAATAGCATTCACATGGTACACCAAGAAAGACTCAAGTAAATGGTTTACTTGGGAAGATATTACTTGAGATTTGGTAGAGTAATATAAGTTCAACATTAATATTGGTTCAACAATAACGAATTTGCTAAAAGTAAAGAAAATAGTCCATGAATCTTTTGAGGAGTATGTAATACAGTGGAGGTTAGAAGCTTCTAGAATACGTCATTCACTGTCTAAAAAGGATTTGATCCAAACCTTCATCCATTCACTAGATGATATATTTAATAAATCATTGTTCTTCATGAACTTTGATAATTTTTCCAGTCTAGTTCGAATTGGAAGAGAATTGGAATATGAACTTCGAACAGGAAAAAATATTGACACTACTGCAACATCAGAAAATCCTTGAGATAAGAAGGAAGAAAAAGTCTCAACCGCGTTACCTCAACCACTAGACCATCAAGATGTCCAGAAAGCATACGTCGTGTTTGGATCCTATAAAGTGCACCCCCAGCTTCATAACCCACTAAATTTTAATACTCAGATTCTCACCAACATGATTCTCAAAAACAAATTTATTCAATACCATACAATGCTTATCAACCAAAGGAGATGAAATCTCATACTTTACCGAACTAACCAAACCTCTGATGAGTATATTTCAAAGACTGTGTGCTCAAGGAATTTCAAAACTCGAGAAGGGATGTGTTCCTAAATGCCCACCTTTGAACTTTGATTCATTCAAAATCTGTGCATATCATTCCAATATTCAAGGTCATGATATCGAAAAATATCCATCATTGAGATACAAGATCCAAGATTTGGTTGAGAAGGGGAAGGTTATAATGCAGAAAGGGCCACTAAGCAACATGTATGACACTACCACAGGTACAATTATTATCCAAGGAAATCTGATAGAGATCGTCCTGAGATATTTGACAAGGAAACATAAAGTACATCAAAGAAACTGGGAAGGATAAGACCATCATAAGCAAAGTGCCATCTCTCTTTATTCATCCACTCTAATCAAGAAATTTTTTAGCTGTTATTCTCTCTTTGTACTCATGAACTATGTTCAACCTGACTTCCATTTGGATATGTAGGCAATGATTATTGGGTTATATTGACCCTCTAGATTATTTTCTTGATATTGATACTTTTTTTTTGCATTTTGAGCTTTTCCACAGTGGCTACAGGTTATTTATGACTTGCCGAGACTAGTGGTTCAGTTCTCGGGCAGTTCATTTGTGTTTTAAGCCTATTTTCCTATTTTGTAACTCTTAAAGCTGGTAAAGTTGACTTTGGTCAATATTCTGAGAAGATGACCTCAGATGAAAATTTTGTCAGCATAGTTAGCTTCAGAATATCAACTTTAGGCTAGTGAGACCTTTGGTTTGGGTCTCGAGGCTTCTGAACTCATTTTGGGCTATTGGGTTCGTTTTGGTAAGAAGTTAGTTTTTGGGAGTGGGGCTCCCTTTTTGTTAAAATGATCTCCATTGGGGATTTTGTCATTTCTATTGAGTCTAGAATGCCATTTCTGGTAGGGTAGCATGTCTACTTTGTGTTCTTGGGGCTCAAAATGATTCTCGAAGGGGTGATAAGTGAGTTTCAAGTTGAGTTTGAGCAACTGTTGCTATTGGTTCTGGTATAGGCACAACTGCAATGCCTTAGCCACACATGCATAACTGCCCCTATGCTCAGGGTGCCACACTTGTAGTGCAGGGTGATATTAGCAGGGCGTCGCCCCTACACCCCTTTTCTGCCCCTGCGGCTAGTGCGTTGCACCTACAGGGTTGGGGTCCTTTATTGACCTCTGAACCTGTGGTGGTCTGGCCGCTGCAGTAATGCCTCGTCTGCGTTAATTATGACTATAGGTGTAGCGATCGCTGGTATTTAAATGATGTTGTCTCTTTCATTCTTCCTTTTTCCAAACAACTTCATTTTCTTCATTTGAGAACTCAATCAAGAAGAAGAAATACCAATTCTCGATAATTTTGCGCACTTTTGAGGTAATTCTCTCTCCCTCTTTTTTTAGTACTCATCCAAGCATTAATTCCGTATTCCTTTCCATAATTTGACTCTAATTGCATGCATTCCTCCAATTTAAAGTGGACTTCAGGGCTATTTTGGTCCCCAAAATGAGTCCTGTTTGCGCCCAAATTTTGGACATGGATTTATAAACCTGCTACAAACATAATTGTCAAGTTTGTTTTTAGTTTTGTTATGCGGGTCCTGAGGATCATTTTCTGACCTAATTTCTGGCTTGAATTTCCATATAGCAATATGGTTGTCATTCTTCTTGTCCTGACACCTAATTTATATTCTTGATAGAGTGGCAGCATTCTTAGGCTATTTGGAAGAAGAAGGCATACGAGTAACAGTTCGTGCTTGCAGTTTAGCCTCGAGGTAGGTTACGGTTTATTTATCTCAGAACTAGCTTAGTTAGATTTTATATTATATGAGTTGCATGAATGCTAGGCTAAGTTTTAGGTTAGAATTAGGCTTAAATCATGTTTCTTCTTATTTTGGCCATTTTGGGACTGTAGAATAGTACTACCATGTTAATCCTTAGCTTAGGGGCTTGTAGAATTTCTGTGGCTAGCCTAGAATCCTTAGAGTAACTTTAGGAGGTTTTAGAGGTAGAGTAGGTGCCTTGTTTTATTTTTGTAGTATCATTATTTACTATCAAATTATGTAATCATGGGTGCCATAACTTTGGACTAGATAGAGTTCCAGGTGAGTACCTTGTTCGAGGGTGCTTTGGCCCTACCTTTGGTGTTATATTTCTTCTTGCTTGAGTGTTGTACTGCTTACTCTTATTTCTGCATTCATGGACTTGGCATATAAATGTATTTTTCCAAAGAAGAATGTTTGGTTTCAAGGTAAAAAGGATGATTTTGCATTACTACTATGTATTTCAAGGTTTTAAGAAGGATTTGCACTACCTTACTACTAACTTAAGATTTAAGAACTAAACACCTTCCTTTTTACTGATTTGAGATTTATGGAAGACATTTTTATTACCGCATATCCGATGTAAGATTCCAGACTTATGTTTACTTATTGCACATATGATGTAACATTTTGGACTCATATTCACTTACTGCATGTCCGATGTAAGATTCCAGACACATGTTTACTTATCACACGTCCGATGTAAGATTCTGGACTCATGTTGCATTGGCCATATTCTGCATCATATAATTTGTCGATGATTGGATTTGCTTATGTGTACTTGGGGTGCCTTTGCCTTATTATCATTATTATCTTCACCATCTGTTGGGTTACGACTCTGTTAGTTGATAACTATATTTAGGTGGATCCCTGTAGCTAGTTTACTTTCTTGTGTCTTCTAATATATATTATATTTCTGAGCTCGATCGGCCTATGATGCCTACTGGGTACTCGTTATTTTGGTACTCATACTACACGCTGCATTTTTTTCTAATGCAGCATCTAGTATGAGCCACCCTCACTGACACCCAGTCGTTCATGGCCAGCTGATGTTCGGATAGCGATGAGCTCCCGGCGTTTGGAGATCCTTTACTGCTTTCCATTTACTATTCTATCTATATTTTGTATTTTGGATAGACAATACATGTTGTATAGCTTTACTCAGTACTTTAGATGCTCTTGGACGGTGACACCAGGTCCTGAATTGATCCTTGTATATACTCGTCTTTATGGTCACTTTAGGGCCATTTTTGTATATTTTGTACTGTTGGTATGTATCTATACTGTTGGCCCCTATTTCTTTATGTTTTTCTCTTCCACTTCCTTATTTAATTATTTTACTGTACTTTGCATTCTTAGGTTAGCTTGCCTATCGGGTAGTTATGTAGGTGCCATCACAACCCAGTTTTGGGTCGTGACAGAGTGGTATCAGAGCTTTTGGTTTACCAATCTTACTAGTATAAGAGCAAAGTGTCTAGTAGAGTTTCGTGGATTGGTACGATGATGTCCGTATCTTATCTGCGAGAGCCTATAGGGCAGTCCTAGGAAAGATTCCCTCTTGTTTGATTCCTTATTGTGCATCCTTGACTTTATCAACTTCTAAGTATCTTTTGTTTCACTCTTTCTTAGATGGTTCAGACAAAATCTGCAGTAGGTAAGAATGAGACCCTTATGCCTCTAGTTAGAGCCCTAACTAGGGGACTGGGTAGAGGCCGACCCAGAGGTCGAGGTATGGGATGGGCTGTAGTACCAGCTCGAGCCCAAACTAGATTACCATTACCAGAGCCTGATATTGGGGTTGAAGAGGTGCATTATGAGCCTGAGGGTGTGAGGCCAGCCCATCATCCAACAGGTTTTATGGATACACCAGTACTACAGGATACACTAATTTGCTTGCTTGGGTTTCTTGAGGGTATGTCACAACCAGAAACTTCGCTCGGTACTCTGATTGGTTCTCAGATTAGGGACGAGGCTCAAACTTCAACCAAGGCAGCGACACAGGGTTCAAGCGCGCAACCCGCTATTGCGGCTCCCCGACTAGAGGTATGATATGCCATGGTTTAACGACACTTTTGACTCTTAAAACTTGGAATTTGATTGTGTTCTTTAGCAATTTTTAGTAGATTTAATGTGTTTTTAAGTGTTGTGCAGGAAAACAGGGTTTGGAAGCTAAGTGCAAGAAAAAGAAGTCAAAATACCCAGAAACTAAGTTTCACGACTACACTCCATGAGCCATCATTTGATCTACGGACTATAGAACATGCTCGTAGAGTTGACTATTGCAAAGGTGCATGGGGCCTGATTTCCACGATAGGTTTCCATGAGCCGTGGACCTATCCATGAGCCATAGTTCCTGATCAGAGAAGAATCCAAAAGGCCTGATTTCCATGAAGCTAGTCCATGAGCCGTGGACCAATCCACTAGCTATGGAATGACTTTGTGGAAGTGAACCTGCAAGAAAACAACACCTCTGAGTTTCACGATGGCCTTTCACGATCCTTAGATAGATCCACGGGCCGTAGATGGTGTCCGTGAAAGCTGCCGAACCCAGTTTTTCTAGTTTAATTAGGATAGGATTTGTAATGTCTATAAATACCTTTCCTAGATTTTCCTTTACATTTTATGCTCTATTATTTGTTAGAGATGACTTAGAAAACATTGAGTACTACTTTGTTATTGATTTTGGGAGATTATTTTCATCCATTAGCTCTTGATTCTTGTTTTTTCTTTAATAATTCAAGATTCTGTTTCTTTATTCCATCTCGTATGTATATAATTATGAATCCTTCAACAAATTCTAATTGTTTAAATATGAATATGAGAATCTAAATCCACAACTAGGGTTGTGAAAACCATGACAGATTAACAAAGTAGGCAAACTGCTTAGCAATTCTAGGAAGGTGTTTTTTTATGTAATGTTCTTTCATTCGCTTTGCTTTCTTTTTTAATGGTGTACCATATTATAATTTGCATTATTTTAACTTGCCAGACCAAGGGGGTAACGAATGGGAAAATGGATGTTACAATGGAGATTTGAGGCTACCAACCTTCATCTAATAGCTTGACCTTGTCCAGGAATAGCTAATTTGGGATCAAAGGTAAGGGTTAGTAAAACATACACCCATAGAAGGACCAAGTTGTGTGGTGAAATTCTTCTATCTAGGAGACCAGCCATTTAGTAAAAATTAACTTACCGATCTTGCATGCTAAGCACAAGAATAGACTGTTAGTACAACACCTGCTGCATTATGAACTCATGAGGAACACAGTCCTAGTCCATTCTCTCTCTGAATCACAACAAAATTAATACTTGCTGTTACTTGAAACTTGATACTTTTCAAACATTACCTTTTACTTAAATCCCCCCATTAGAAAAATAAAATGGCTAAGAGTGCAAATACAAACAGTTGACCTAGGTCTTACCATATTCCCTATGTGATCGACCCTAACCTTGGTAAGGTTATATATTTGACCAATGACCGCTTTATACTTCTTTTTGTAGGTGTAATTTGGGCATATCAAATTTTGGCGCCATTGCCGGGGAGTACAATTTTGGATTAAGAGTAATTGCACTTATTTGAATGTTAGTCCTTATTTCCTGATTTATATTTTCTGTTGTTTTTATTTTATTTCATAGGTTGGACACTTGTGCATGCCCAGTACACAGAGTCAAGGCAATCCCCTGATTCTACTTGATCTTGAACTTCAACGAGCTCTGAGAAACATGGTGAAAGACGGGGTTATTGAGACACCAGAACATGCCACCTCCCAGATATTGGCCAACTAACAACAAAGGATACAAGCAACACAAGATGCTCAAGCTGCTCAGGATGCATAGCTTGCTACAGATCAAGCTAATCAAAATGCTGCAACTGAACAAGCAAGGCAAGAGGCTGCCCGTTAGGCCGTACTAAATGCCCAAGCCCCAAGGGAAGAGCAGCCTGACATAATATTAATCAAGATCCAGTTAGACAGCGAGGGAATAGGGGTCACCAACAACATAAAGCCTGACATATCCCTCACTACGATATTAATGATGATGAAGTCAATCTTGATGATGCAGGAATAATGGGTCCTATAGTACTACCACCGCTCTTCGCTGGTGTAAAGTTTGATATTATAAGTAACATGATCCAGTTGCTGAACCTAAAGGGATTATTTGCTGGCAAATCAACTAAAGATGCAAATTTGCACTTGGTGAACTTTGTGGGGATTTTCAAGGCATACAAGCTGCCAGGGGTATGCCAAGATCTATAAGATTGTAACTATTTCCATTTTCTTTAACTGGAGAAGCAACACTTTGGCTTACTGAACGTATTGATAATTCAATATTAACATGGAGAGAACTGAAAACACAATTCTTGGAGAGGTTCTTTCCTCCACCAAAGATGTTGCAGCTCAAGCAGGAGATCTACAATTTCAAGCAGTTGAACACATAAACACTCTATGAGACATGACTTAGATTCAATAAGAAGCAGAAATAGGTATCATATCACAAGATTCCAAGAGAGACCTTAATGGGGATATTTTACAGGTCACTGAATACAAACACTAAGGCTGTAGCTGACATAGTCATTGGAGGTGCATTCATAGATATACTTATAAAGATGCATCTAAAATGCTATACAGGGTCACAAAGATGAACATGGCTTGGCACACGAGAGAGTCTGAAGTTCTAGCCGGAACTTATGCTATTGGAAAGTCTCTAGATTAGACCAAATTAGAGGAGCTTGGACAAGATATGGCAGAGTTGAAAATGAATGTTGGGCTTATTTCTAAGCGTGTCATTGGTGCTAGAGCTGAAAATATGAACACAATTGGTTTGCAAGGTAAAGCACCCAGGCATGATGACTCTAAATCTAATGAAGAGGCCAACTTCTTAAATAATCAGGTGGAGGGTTTTTAGGCCAATGTCCAAGGGTCCAACTAGGACACTTGGTGGGGTCAAAGAAATCAAGGTCAAAACAGAGAAAGAGATAGAGATAACAACTATAATCGATCTGGATATAGAGACAGAAGCAGGGGTAAAGATAGAGATGGTGATTGGAATAAGAGGGATAGCTACAAGAATGATAGAAGTGTCCTATACGTCCCTCCTTGTAACTTTGAAGGAGGATCCAATCCAAACAAAGTCAAAAAGATGTTGGCCAAGGTGTTGCAGAAGGTGGAGTCAACTGAAGTTAACCTAAAAGAAATTTGTGCTGACATCTCAAGCATGAATCAGAAAGAAAAGTCATACATCATCGCCATCAAGCAAATCTAGCAGCATCTGGGTTAAATGTCTAATGCCTTGAACCAACACCAGAAAGGTACACTTCCTAGAAATACAGTCAAGAATCTAAAAAATTATGGGCATTGTATGGCGATGACTACTCAAATTTGAAAACAGACTATTGATCCTCTTATTCCTATAGTTGTTGATCAATCAGCCGAGCCTGAGAAGGCTGATGCTAAGATTGTGGTTGATTCAGAAGAAAAGGTTGATGATGAGAACACAAATGAGAAGAAATCGACAATATCCAAAAAGAAGGAAGGGGAGGTTCCTCAGGTTATAAAACAAATGCCATGACCTCATCCACCTTTTCTATAAAGATTGATAAAAAAGACTGAAGAAGGTAAATATCGCAAGTTTATCTCCATGGTGAAATAACTTTCAATAAATATTCCTTTGGTCAAAGGATTAGAGAAGATACCTGGGTATGCCAAGTTTATGAAGGATCTGGTGACGAAGAAGATAACTGTGAGTTTTGAGCCAGCTGATAATTTGCACCACTGTAGTGCAATAGCCTCCCGTTCTCTTGTGCAAAAAAAAGGAGGATCCTGGAGCTTTTACTATTCCTTGTACAATCGGAGTATTCTATTTTGTAAAAGCTTTGTGTGATCTGGGTGCTAGTATAAATTTGATGTCATTAGCAGTGTTCAGATAGTTAGGCTTGGGAGCTCCAAACCAACTACAATGCGGCTTCTTATGGCAATCACACAATGAAAAGGCCAGTAGGGATTCTCTACGATGTACTTGTGAAAGTTGATACCTTTATCTTTCCTGTAGACTTTGTGATCCTTGACTGTGAGGTAGATTTTAAGGTTCCCATCATCTTGAGATGCCCATTCCTGGCCACTAGATGTGATTTAGTTGACTTGGAGACCAAGTAGATGAAATTCAGACTTAATGATAAGGTGGTAACTTTCAATGTCTACCAGTCAATGAAATATAATGATGATATACGCATAGTATCAGTCATTGACGTAGTTGATGAGAAGCAACTAAAAGTACCTGTTGAGGAGTGACTTGGTGTTGAAACACTTGCAACCGTGATCATGAATTTTGATGGAGAGGATATTGCTGAGTATGATGATATGGTAGGAGCACTTGCCGATATGGGATCTTATTCTTATGCTCTGAAAAATCTTGATCTGGACTTGAAGAATTGAGTAACCCTACCAGCTAGACCATCTATTAAGGAACCTCAGGTCTTGGAGGTCAAAGCTCTCCCATATCATATATGATTTGTATTCTTAGGAGCTAATGACACCTTTCCAGTTATTATTGCTGCAGACCTAGATGAAGGGTAGGTTGAAGCTCAGGTGTCTATTCTAAGAAAGTTTAAGAGAGCCATTGGGTGGTCCATTGCTGGCATCATTGGCATTCTGTCAGGTATATGCATGCACAAAATTCAGCTTGAGCCAGATTGTAGAGCACCAACATAGGTTGAATCAGCCTATGCAAGAAGTTATCAAGAAAGACATCATTAAGTGGTTAGATGCAGGTAGGGTTTACCCTATTACAAATATTAAGTGGGTAACCCCAGTTCAGTGTGTGCCAAAAATGATGGAATTACTATGGTTCCAAATGCTAAGAATGAGTTGATTCTGATGAGGCCAGTCACAAGCTGGCGTGTATGCATGGACTACAGGAAGCTGAATGCTTGGACAGAGAAAATCCATTTTTCGATGCCATTCATGGATCAGATGTTAGATCGTCTTTCTGGTAGAGGATGGTATTATTTTCTTGATGGTTATTTGAGATACAATCAGATTTTGATTGCTCCTGAAGACCAAGAGAAGACCACTTACACCTGTCCATATGGGATATTTTCGTTTAAGAGGATGCCATTTGTGTTATGTAATGCATCAGTGACATTTCAGCAATGTATGATGTCCATTTTCTTAGATATGGTGGAGGACACTATTGAGGTGTTCATGGATGATTTTTTTGTAGTAGGTGACTCCTTTGATGATTGTTTAGCACATTTGAGTTGTGTGCTGAAGAGATGTAAAGAATGTAACTTAGTGCTGAATTGGGAGAAGTTTCACTTCATGGTCAAGACGTGAAAATATTCTACATCCGATCTACTACTCTAGCAAAGCACTTAATGCGGCTCAAAAGAACTATACTGTGATAGTACATGAGTTGCTTGCTGTGGTCTTTGCATTTGAAAAATTCAGATCTTATTTGCTTGGCACAAAGGTGATAGTTCACACTAACCATGCAACTCGTAGGTACCTCATGCAAAACAAGGATGTGAAGACTAGGTTGATTTGATGGGTACTTCTCTTGTAAGAGTTTGACTTTGAGGTCAAGGACCGGAAGGGTACAAAAAATCAGGTAGCAGATCACTTGTCTAGATTAGAGAAGCAAGCAATGCTAAAATTGAAAGATGAGTTAATATATTGATGACGACTTCCAAGATAAGCAAGTGTTGGCTTCATCCTAAGATTTGATTCCATGGTATGCAGACTTTGCTAACTATTTAGCAAGTGATGTGGTACCTTCTGATTTGTTCGTTCACTAGTGAAGAAAGTTTATGTCTGATGTTAAGAAGTTCTTTTGGGAGGAGCCATTCCTGTTTTGTGTATGTGCTGATATTATGATTCGTAGATGTGTCCCTGAGGTTGAGATGATAGAGATATTGGAAGCTTGTCATTCATCCCCTGTTGGGGGACATCATAGTGGAATCTGGACATCCCATAAGATCTTACAATGCGGTTACTATTGGCCTACCCTCCACAAGGAAGCTCATGAATATGATAAAGCTTGCAATCGATGCCAAAGGGAAGGTGGTATATCAAGGAAGCATGAGCTTCCTCTCACTCCTATCCTTGTGATTGAACTGTTTAATGTATGGGGCATTGACTTTATGGGTCCTTTTATGAGTTCGAATGGGATGAAGTACATCTTGGTGGTTGTTGACTATGTATCTAAGTGGGTGGAGGCGGTTGTGCTTTCCAATAATGAAGGCAAGAGTGTCATAGTGTTCTTGAAAAAGAACATCTTTTCCAGATTCGGTACACCACGGGCGATTATTAGTAATGGAGGCTCTCACTTTTGAAATAGGTGTTTTGTGCTTTACTTGAGAAATATGGAGTGAAACACAAAGTTGCAACCCCTTATCATCCGCAAACTAGTGGGCAAGTTGAGGTTTTCAACGAGAGATAAAGACGATCTTTGCGAAGACTGTGAATGCAAATAGAATGGATTGGTCTAGGAAACTTGATGATGATTTTTGTGCGTACCAGACTGCATATAAAACACCAGTAGGTATGTCACCATATCAACTTGTGTTTACTGATTTCTCAGGTCATGATGGCACCTACAACCCCCAGTAGGTGAACCAATAGCCCAGAACGGTTAGTAATGGGCTACTACCTAACCAATGCTCACAATAAGCAAAAGCAAAATATAAATATAGAACAAAGCGGAAGCAATAACCTGAATATATACAAAAAGATACTACACCAACCCCAAGACTTGGTATCGACAGAACATAAGCTTCTAATAGAATGCAAGTGCTAGAGGTAACAAAATGGTAAGTACAACTGTCTCCGAATATACAGAGAGTAACAGTACAAAAGATGAGATGTGGTCAAGCCCTGACCGTCAGGCTCTCACCCTAGTCTCGAATATACCCACAAAATCTGCACGAGTCTCTAATGCGATCAATGGCGAGAACTCAACTAAGATCTGCACAGAAAGTGCAGAAGTGTAGTATGAGCACCAAAACAACGGGTACTCAGTAGGTATCATAGGCTGACTGAGCACATATAAGATATAAAAGCAGTAAGTAACAGATAGCAAGAAAGCAGTCACTGAAGCAATAAAGGGAGAGTAAGGTGCTAGCACAGAGAATAGATAACCAAAAGCTATAAGTAAAACATGCTAGCACAGAGATACAATTACACAGAATCACAGGTGAAGGAAAGGAGAATGCACCTGGAGTCCTTGCACAATAACATAAGTAAGTAGAGAGAGAGTTGAGAAAATGGTGGTATACCAGTAACCTCAAGTAAAAGAAAAAGATGGAGAGCAGTCTAACATACTCAAAATGGAATCAACCAGTATAAGGAAATCATAACACCAATCCAATCACATGATAGCATAACCAGGGAATCACCTCACAAGTACCACCTTAGGATGAAATAACTAGACCATAATAATCGAGAGATACCACTCAACTTCCCACAAGAATAGAACCAGAGTATCACACTCTGCTCAGAAGGCCACACAAAAGTGCCTCAATAAGATAGGACTCCCTAGTAGCCCTCACAATAATAAGACATCCCACAACCGAAAACTCAACAGGTTAACCATCACTAATCCTTCACTAATCGTGTGCCATGATAAGCTCTAAATTAAGACAGGAGTAAATATAGTCTAGCTACAGTCCTAACGGCCGCCCATACAACCGAGGAACACAATCAAGTGAAAGCAAACCCTCCGGCATCCCATAATACCGGAGCGTACAATCAACAAACAGCAAACAAGGGTGGAATCCAATGCATGATATGATATGATGTGTGAAATAGAACCTCTGTATGTACCTCCTCCGGTGATGATCGGGCCCAGCAGGCAGGTTCCATGGAAGGACTCAGCCCGTATACCTCTACTCCACCATATACCCTTCCCTCCGGCACACGCAACCCAAAGCCCAGAGCGGCAAGGTCCATGGAGGTCCCCGACCCCATACTAAAACTCAGTATCAAGACATGTCATCCGGAAGCAAGTCCGGGATCAAGATAGAGACCCAGTCTCGAATATGAATGCCCAGACCCTGTCCAAGACTAAAGTAGTAGAAAATGCCTCAAAAACCCCTCCAAGGGTGCCCGGGCATAACCTGGTCTAAAACTGTAGTAAATCAAGTCTAGTGCTCTGCCCCGCAGAGACTAGTACCAGTAATAAAAATCAAGTCTGGTGCTCTACCCCATAGAGACTAGTACCAGTAATAAAATCAGTGCGAAAACATCCAAAAATCCCCTTTTCTATCATCAACAGTACCAAAAATAGGCCACCAGGGCCATGCAAATTTAGGAAAAACTGTCGGTAGTGGCTCGCAGCCAAAACTGTAGTAAAACATGCAGGGGAAAATCTTTTTCATGGATGATATGCTCGCACACAAATATAAAAGTAGCCCAGCGGCTCACAACAACTCCTATTAGCCCTGCACAAGCCCAACAACTACTCAACAGACATAACCAGCCTAAAAGGATCATCTCTATGTCCGGGTCTTGCGGACATTCCCCAAATAACCCACCGTCTATGTTCCAGAGGTAATACAAGGCCATACAGGACCATAAGGGTAATATACATTACTACACGAATACTACAAACAACACATGAAATAACAGACGAACAAGGCGGACAAGGTCTGGGGTACCAACCTATAATAACCACCCAAGGATGTTAATTAATGCAGTTATAGCCTATATAAGCAGAGTCTAGGTAGGAAAATCCATAACCTACCTATCATCCAATGAATAGCTGCAGGAACGACATCGTTCAGGCTCGAACTGCACCGGGGAGCTCCGTAAAAAAATCAAACTCGAACCTAGGCTTGAATACTTGATGTAGATAATTGATTTTCTCTCGATGATCGAATATTGCATCAAACAACTTTCTTTTCCCGCGAGGTTCTTTTTGTCGTGATAAACAAATATGTACAGACGCTACATGTATATCCCTACCAAATTGGTCCGTATACATGTTGGCTATAAAAATGAAGATAGCTCAAATCTCAAACATTCTGCCAATTAGAGAAGAGAAATCCACAATTTCCACCAACTGTTTGACCAAAATATACATTTTACCATGAGAATCTCTTTATTCTCACAATTATATTACTACTTATATTGATAACAAAAGGCTGCCAAGATGAGTAAATGCTCATCTTTACACATGTTGTCACTATCTTATTACGGGTTGGTGTACACTCCCTCCATTTTCCACGTGGAAGTGGAGGTGACACACCGCTAAAAATTTTTTGGTCCCGTTATATACATACTCGGGTATTGCATAGGTTCATGGTAAAATATATATAACTTTTTAAATATACCATAACTAATAGAAAATAATTTCCAATAAAACCTACTATATTATAATAGTAATTTTTTAACATAACTAAATTTACTATCTCCGTTAAAATATTACAATGTATAAAAACCTTATAAAATAAGTACATACACAATTATATCATAACAAAAGTATTTTTTATAAACCTTTAAAATATTTTAGGAAGGCAATAAAATATAGTTTTTTTATCATATACAACTTTTAAATAAAAATATTTTCAAATACACACGATGTTAGTAAAATTCTTAAATGTAGGCTCGCAAGCCTTTGCTACGGAACGAGGGTTAAGGTCGTACGGTCGCAATTCACCATCACATGATTTTGATAGTCAGCTTCTAAGATAGAGAATTGATCATAACGACTAATCGAACGGTCAGGGCACCGAACCACCGGTCCCAACAAGCCATAAATGACTTGGGGCCGCTACACGAAAGCTCTAACAGTGAAAGAAAAGCATGAGCGCGGGAATGACTGAAAGGGTTATTACATCATCCACTACTAAAAAGACTTTTGCCCTCGAAAGTCAGGAAAGAAAGAAACACTATAAATTTAAGAACATCGAATACGAAGCCTGCACTACTCTCTCGGACAACCCGAGTAGCCTCCTCGACCGGATGACACCCAACAAAATGAAGTCACAAAAAGCTACCAAGCCTAAGCTCCTAACTAGACAAGCTAGATTCCAAATTCAAAATCCAAAGCTCCAAGGCATGTCATTTACTGGTTGAGCTTGAACATTAGGCCATGTGAGCACTAAAAAAGTTGAATTTAGATTAGTGTGAAACATCCTTTTAGCGGCTTGGTTAGCTAAATGAGTTGGATGTATTTTGCCTAAATGCCTATGAAAGTTCAGCCTTGTACAAAGAAAAGATGAAATTGTACCATGCCTGGAAGATTTAGAAGAGAGATTTTGCACCGGGTGATTTGGTTCTACTGTTCAATTCCAAACTTCACTTGTTTCCTGGCAAGCTGAAATTTAAATGGATTAGACCATTTTAAGTGGTAGAAGTGTTTCCACATGGTGCTATAGAGCTTGAAAACCATGAGGGCAAGAGGTTCAAAGCTAATGGTCAGTGTATCAAGGCTTACTTGGGAACTACAGAGGAGGTAAAAGTTGTTGAAGTCTGGACCCTTGGTGAAGTCTGAGTAACCAAGGAACCTATGTCATGCTGCAACGTTAAATTAGGCACCGCATGGGAGGAAACCATGAGGGAAACTTGATAAAGTCTGAGTAGTCAAGTGACATGCATCGTGCCGCGATGTTAAATCAGGCGCTACAATGGAGGCAGCCCATGAGGGAAACTTGATGAAGTCTAAATAGTCAAGTGACATACATTGTGCCTTGACGTTAAATCAGGCACTGCTTAGGAGGCAACCTAAGGTTAATGTTTACAGAGTGTGTAGGGATAAGTAGAGGAAAGGCACTGGAAAAGAGAAAATTAGAAAAAAGGGATAAGTGAGAATCCACGAGCTTGGTTAACGGACCGTGATCTAACCACGGGCCATAGAAACCACTTGTGAAAACTTAGGCAAATTGTGTAAGTCTAGAACAGAGTCTATGAACCAATTCCACAAGCTATGGTTCAGACCATGATCTGTGGTTACTGGTCATAGAAATCAGACAGAAATGACCATCTGCCGAACAAGTTCTATGAAACCGTTCAACGGATCATGAATCTAAACAAGAGTCATGGTTTTGGTTCATAGAAATCAGGCAAAAATTTGAGTGGAAGGACTTGTTCTACGAGCCATGGTTTAAACCATGACCCGTTAACAGATCTCATGGAACTCATGTATGTTTCCTTTTAAATTCTGTTGTCCTGATTTAAACCCGACTCGACCCATGACCTCCTTTTGTTTAAATCCCTTCCAAATTAAGTTTTCCCCCTTTTAACATTGAAATTGACCCCTACGCTTCTTCCACTCCCATTCAAACACTAACTCCTCAACTTCATATCCTAATCGATCAGGTTCTTGCCCGATTCACTCCTAAAATACCCCTACACAATTAAACCCACCATTTTCTTCACCAAAAGTGCCGAAACACTGACACCTTGGAATCATCCAGTCATGGGTCAAAGTACTTGCTTAATTCTATAAGTATTTAATCAAGTTTTTCCATTATTCTAAGGTACGAAGTCAAATTCTAACCTTGTTTGAATAGTTGGGTTGAAATATTTGACCTAGGGCTGGGTTTTTGTGAAATCGATGTTCAGAAATGTGAGACCCCATAAATTTTTTCGTATAATATACATAGCGTGACATGAGTGTATGAGGTGTATATGATTTGGTGTGGACTTTAGGAGAATAAGGTTGCAAATGGGTAGCAATATCAAAGAATGAAACTAAGTCTTAGGTCAAGGAGAGCCCTTGGACAAAAGTTTGAGTTAAAGAAATGCCTCGTGTACCACCTTGCTCATTTGGAAAGTTTAAACTAACCCGTAGTTTTGGTATGAGACTAAGAGTATATGATATGCTAAGAAGGATGTGTTATGTGGTATTATAATCGCTCAATATCTTATGTTAAGTTTGGAAGTCAAGCAACTTGCGAAATAAAAGTCGGCAAAAGTTACCGTAAGTTTCTTTAATAAATTTTCTGAACCTTGGGTCAAATGTCTTGGAGTTTCTATCCTAAAATATGAAGAGTTAGAAGGCCTCCAACCAACCAAATTGAAGTTCTACGAGTCTATTTTCCAACACATAAAACCTCACATCAAACCGATCATGGAATAAAAAGTTATGATTATTTTACCGCGGACTGTCTGTGCTGAAACTGGGTTGCGAACCGGGTCGGGTCAAGATTAAAATATATATCTATTGACGTTTTAAGTCGTAAAAACATTCTAAAAATAGTTATGAAATAGGGAGAAACATAGGAGAGGGTTACAAGCAGTTCTTGAGCGATCAAGGTGTGTTTTTGGTGATTTTTATCGCTAAAGTTTGCCCCCATGACTAGAAACGTGATCTCTATGCGTGGCAACCATTTTCCCCTTAGATAAGCCATGTTTGGAGCTAGTTTCAGATGATAGTACTTGGTATTTATTGGTGGTTCTTCAAGATTTACACTTGGTTTGCTAAGGTAACCATCTCAGGGCTTTTTATGATCATTTTTACAAAGTTCTACGGACGTTTCGTCAAGTTATGATCCTATGGCAAATCTGCCGATTTAAGCTTAATTATAAACTATTTTTAGGTGTGTATTCTGCATATATATAGTGTTTGTGAAGCTTAGGACGTAAGGAACAACTTCCGAGAAGGAACTACGGGCATTCAGACGTTCGTTGGAAAGTTATTTTAAGGCTAAGCGTTGTCTTTCCTCTGAGCATGAACTTTAGAAAATTCCTAAATTGTCAAATGCGATATTTTACTATTCTACTGCTACAAAGACCTTCTGTGAAAGGCATTGGGATCACAGCTGAAGAATTTTTGTGGTATTATTATGGTGATATTCCACTCATTCAGTTATATAGGATATTCGGCATCTCTATGTCATTTTGTCGGCTTCCTTAACTATATGTCTATATGTAGGAGTTCTTATTCTTCTTTGAGTGTTGTGACCTAAAATGATTGCAAAGGAACATTAAGAATTCGCAACCACCCTCCTTCCTCACTAAAATGATTTTTGGAAAACTTTAAAATAATACGTCGATTTTCAAAACTCTCAAATGTAACTCCTATCTTTAAACTACTAAAGGAATTGGTTTTTGAAATACCTTCTTTTACAAACTATTAGGGAAATATATATAAAAACTAAGTGAAGCACCTTAAGCTCTTTATGAATATCCTCAGGTTTAAGTTACCTTTCTAAAGTCGAGTTAAGTGTTCAAATCTATTCAGATAGCACATAAGGTTCTACGGGGCATTTACATATTATACGAAAGTAATTACGAGATTATGAGAACAAGAGTACCAATGGGCCAAGATTGGCAACATAATTATGATGACATACGTGCATTACACATCTATGACATGACATGCTATGCATCCAACTCTCGAGCTATAATCGGGAGGTATGAGGCCTATTACCTATATTTATACGTATGAGATACAGATGGCCATGAGTTGGTAGATATGGTGCCAGTTAGCTACCGGAAGACACCACCATTGCTAGCACTTGGTTGGATACGCATGCATTTGCATCTATATATATGTATTCATGACATACAATTATGAAAGCATACCATGCATATTTAATTTATATTAAGGTCGTATGTCATCATGGAGGCTATCTGAGTTTCAATTTCAGGTGGTATCTCTATTACCCTTTTTACAATAGCTATTTATGATTCTACTCTCTACCTTACATACCAGTACATTTTTATTCGTACTGCTGTCCCATTGACTAGGGACACTGCATTTTGTTTCGTGCGTGCAGGTCCAGGTAGGGATTCTGATCGACCCCTCCTCTAGGATTTGGGGTTCATCTGTGAGTTGGTAAGCTCTACTTCATCCCGGGGCAATTATAGGTTGTTTACTTTTGTTGTACAGTTTGGGTATAGTCGGGGCCTTGTCTTGACCAGTGCTTATGACACTCTTAGAGGCTATTTTGGACATGGTATTCTGGGTTTCTTTTTGCAGCTTCCAGTCTCAAGACCCATAGGTTTAGCATGTATGTATATGCATGTATGTATGTCTTTAGTTGCAGCCTCGTCCGCCAGCCAGTACTTCATTATTTTTGGCTTGTCTACCTTTGTCTATATGACTTGTTGTCATTCAGGTTATGACCTTAATGGTCCAGGCTTGGTTTTTCAGATGTTATACTGCTTGACTTTTAGGGCTCACGGTTTAGTTAGCTACTATGTTTTAGTGGCTAACTCGGTCGAATAAGGTATCGAGTGCCAGTCGCGCCTCCCTTGGTTTGGGGCGTGACAAGAAACCCTAACGGACGATAGTTGTTGAGTAAATACTTAGCTTGTCATCTTATTTTATGCATTGTTGGTGAAACGTTGCAAAAAATGTGAAACATAGTGTTGCCTATTATAACAGTGACCACAAGAGCAGTCCACGGACCATGGTTCATTCCATAGACCGTGGATAACACTCGTGGAAATATGATCAGAGGCATGTAATTTTGGTCTGATTTCCATGAGGCTCATCCACGAGCCATATATCAAACCACGATCCATGGATGGCCATCGTGGAAATCAGACCTGCAAGCAGTCAATTGTTCCTAAGATCCACGAGGGGTTTCCACGAGCCGTGGTTCATTCCAATGGCCGTGGATCCCACTCATGGACTCCCAATTCTGAAAAATTTTAAAAAAAATTCTTTGTTTTCCTTCCTACTAGTGTACTATTACTCTCTCCTACAGGTACTATGCTACCTAAAAACACTTCAAAAAAAAGGTGGAGCACGCATCTCAAAGGAAATAAGAGAAGGGGCTTGCCAACTTAAGTCTAGACTCTTAGATGATCCCTCTAAAGCTGAACGGAGTGGGTCGGAAGAGGTGTATGAAATCCAATTAGATCTGAATGTAGAGCCTCAGACTATGAGGTGAGGGGCGAGGACACAAGCTACTGATGAGATAACACTACAGCTAGCCCTCACGGTTGCACAACAGGTGGCGACTATTTCTCTCAAGTATGAAGAGGGAGAGGGGTCATCTGATGAAGAAAATAACAATGGAGAAAATAACACTGGGACTGGAATTGGATCAGGAATAGAGTCTGATGATGCTGAATCAAACACAAGAGACAAGAGTTCCACTAGTCCACCCACTCCAAAATCTGAGACTCGGAGATGAAGTGAGGCAGATAGACTTCAGAGACCTGAGGCCTGAAAATAGGCAATGGTACGTACAAGTCATACGGAGAGTGTATAATCAGGCTGTAGCACTATCTAAGAGGGAGTTTGACCAAAAGGGGCATCTTTGAGGAGCCACAGATTTGGATTGAGGGCCTGGTATCCATCCCAGACATTCATGCTACATTCACTCATTACAGGTTTGGTTGGATGCTGAGCCTTCAAGCAGCTATAGTCCCAAGATAGTACAAGAGTTCTATGCATCTTATGCAGCCACAATATATCAGCTCCTTCCACCGAGATAGAGGTATCAGGATAATCCCCCACTTACCAGTGTAGTAGTGCAACATGCACCCATTAATATATCTGAGCGCATAATTTAATGCTTTCTATTCGAGCTCGAGTATGAGCTACCAATTGATACAACTGAGTTTGACCATATGATGAAAATGGTCAAGTATAAACTGAAGATGAGAGACACGAGTCAGAAAGCTGACTTACTGAGATGGGTTTTGAGTTACATCATTAAACATGGTGAGGATGCAGAATGAGTTAATAGAGGCGACATAAAAATGCATACTTAAACTTCACAGGTAAGTTTTGGTGGGTCATAGTATGGTCCCGTCTTTGTCTAACTCAGGCGGAAAACACTCTGACACTAGATCAAGTAGTCCTAGTAGCCAACATTATGGCTGGATATGATATAAACATCCCCCGCTACATCATACAGGAGATTTATGAGCGAGCATTCAGAGACAACACTAGTATACCCTTTCCTTGCCTGATTCATTGCCTTTGCATGGATTTGGCAGTCCTGACTATGCTTGATGTGGATTATATAATTGAGGTGACATAGACACAAGATATTGGGTTGATAAAGGACACTACTAATCCGGTCATGCAAAGGCAAGCTTCCTCCTTCACTTCAGTTGGAGCTGTGAGAGTTGAGGGACCATCAGTGTTAAGATATCCATTTGAGTTGGGTACATCAGAGCAAATGATAGAGCATAGTGTTGAGATTCCCTATCCTGGGGTTAGTTCCACTGTAGAGGGTGTCACAACTTCAGTTGTTGCGCCTTCAACTTCTATACCACCAGTTGCTATTCTACTATGTCCCTGTGCCTAGCTTCTTATGGTATGGTTACCATTACTGCCAAGTTCTTACATGACTTGTTCTGGCGCTAGACAAACATAGAAAAGTAATGAGTGATTTGCTAGATCAGTTGAGGCCATGGGTTAGGGCCACTTTTGCAGCTGCCGAGGTGAGAGTTTAGGCTGAGATTGACCGGGTTGCTCATAAGATAAATGGGCGTATAGATGGATTTGAGCACCGAGTGACAAATCAGCTATGAGCTATCCAAAGACCTAACTTGGGAGGCGTACAGGCAGATGTGGCATAGCTCAGAGAGGAGATTGGGTCATTAGATACTCACCATGCCCTGGTTATACCCTCGATCCCTATTTCTATCCTAGTGGCCCTAGACGAGTTGTTAATCTATTTATGGAAGAGGAGCCTGAGCTTCTGAGTGCTAGTGATAAGAGAGCTCATAGTGAGGGTCTTTCTGAGGTTGATCCAAATCCAAAGAGAGAAAATGGACACCACTACTGACTTACAACTTTCCTTAGATGACATGTACCTTTACAAGGAGGCATAACATTGTCAACTTTGAGGCGAGTCTTCCAGTTTGCCACCAATTGTTGGGGGTGTCATACCTTCTGTTTTGAGATCCCTGAGCTTGCCACTACCAGTAGGGAACCTCTTGTCATCCCTACTACTGTCGACCCTTTGAGCACGATGGCCACCACCACTGCCACTACTACTGCTTCAGGTGCCACACCACAGGCCTAGTTTAGATCACTGGACGCCAGCGCTTAGGCACTATAGGTATGTTCTACCTCTCTGCGTATTTAATTTTCTGTGAGCATTGAGGATAATGCATATTTCTTTTAGTAGGGTAGGGGAAACCATCTATGTGTTTTTGATGGGTATCTTGGCGAAGTCTGAGTAGTCAAGACACCCACATCATGTCGCGATATTAAATTATATTGGGAGGCAACCCAAAGAGGGTACCATTGAGTATCCGAGTTCATAAGGTTTTCTTGCTGTGTTCTTTCCCCAAGGACCTTTATTTCTATTGAACTAGCATGTTTAGGTAGGTTGTGTGTTAGTAAAAGAAGAATAGGAACTTAGAGCAGTCTATGGCTTGATTTTGAAATTGATTTTAACTGAGAAAGGGAGACCCCTCCAATTTTTGTGTGACATGTTAGCCATATTTGATAAATTGACCGCTATGGATTTGTGCATGATATTATGTATATGGATGTGATGAATAGCTTAAGCTAGGGCATGAGCCTGATAGTTAGAAAATCAATAATATAACTCTGTGCCATATGTGTGTGAGCTATTTTAGCATCGTTCTGGTTGTGTGTGCCAATCAAGAACATGACCGATTAGTCTTGCCTAGGCTGTAGGATAGTTGGATAGGAAATGATCATAGTCCATTTGTTGAATTCAGTCCACTGAGCCTAAATTGACCATCCAAATGAATGTGATATCCCTTGATACCTGATTTTGAGCCTAAATTGACCATTTTTGTTGGTAAGCCTATTCACCTTCCCCGTTAATTTGTAAATCTTTAGTTTGGCCCTGGTCCCTCCTTGGACATTGTGCACCTCAACTCAGGCAAATCATCTAAGTTGAGGGTGACTATTGTAGAGGTAAATGAGAATAGATAGGGTATGAAAAGAGTAAGTTGGTTATAAAAGGAAAAATAACGGGTGTGTCATATGTGATAGAAAAAAGAAAAAGAAAAAGAGAAAAAGAAAGAAAAAAATATGATGAAAAAGTAGAGTTTGAAATAAAAGCCGCACCCATCGCTTGATGAAAAAAATAATAAAAAGGGAGAATAATGAAGGAAAATAGTTGGTCTGAAAGTGGAAGAAAAATAGCATAGTGTCAAGGAGGGCATAGTCACTATTTCCCAAATATACCATACCCATCCCAGGGGCGGATCTACATGGAGCCCAGGGGGTTCATCCGAACCCCCTTCGTCGAAAAATTACACTATATATACATGATCAAATTTTTATTTTATGGGTATATACTTAATGTTGAACCCCCTCAGTACAAGTTAAAGGCTTGGTTCAGTGGCAAAAGGGGTTCAAATTTTCGCTAGGGGTGTGCGGGTTCAAATCTCTCTAGCCGCAATAGTTCAGTATATTTTTAGCTTCAGGTGTATTGGTCTTATTTTCTAAGTAAATGAAACGGCATCATGGTTTGGAAAATTGAAAGTCTAATTGGGATTTGTTGTCGAACTCATCATCAGTTAGAAAATCATTACTACTCATTTTTTTCTTAATTAATTAATCTTATATATTAATTCATTAATTAAATTAGTGATTGAAATCTTGTAATGCGAGATTTCTTTTTGGGCCATAGTTGTTTTTTGAAAATCTTTTGGCTCAAAAGTAACCAATTTTGATCCGCTCAAAAGTGACCAATATTTTGGCTAAATACTAAAAAAATAATAAAATAATTGTGTCTTTGAGATAGATTTAAACTTTATCTAGCCCGTTCATATTTGATCCGATCCAGTGATATTTGATCCGACCCGTTCATATTTGACCCGATTCATTCATATGTGATTCAACACGTACGCTTATTTATCAATACTATTAGCATGCTTTTTTTGAACCCCCTCAATAGAAATCCTGGCTCCGCCACTGCCCATCCCCGAGCCTACGTTACAAGATGAGTAAAGTTCTATAGTGATTCTAATCTAACTGTTCAATCACCGAGGCATAGAAAATAAGGGCAAGCCTATGGTATTATGCATGCATTGCTAAAACTTCTTTGTGAGAGTGAATGTTCTATTCTAGTCCCACGTATTTAATGAATTACTGTGTGATCGGGACTTCTTTGTGGTGAGGGCACTAGAGTAACATTGATTGCTGATTGTTAGGGTAAGTGCCATCTGTGCATGCTATCTTATCTATTGATTGCATTATTCCATCCATAGATCCTCTTGTGTTGTCTTGATGAACGACATACATGCACTTGTTTTATACTGAGAAGGAGGGGGTGTTAGTTATGAGCAAAATCACTTGAACCATGTGACTGCTGTAGTTCCTAGTTTTCTTTTTCTTAAATCATCATTATAGGATAGTTTTGTTTTGTTACTTGAGGACAAGCAATAGATTTAAGTTGAGGGTGTTGATATGCCATGGTTTTACGACACTTTCGACACTTAAACTTGGAATTAGAGTGTGTTCTTTAGCGATTTTTTGTATATTCGATGTGTTTTTGAGAGTTGTGCAGGAAAACAGGGTTTGGAAGCTAATTGCAAGAAAAAGAAGGCAAAATACCCAGAAACTGAGTTTCATGACTACAGTCTATGAGCCGTTATTTGATCCATGAAACTTAGAACATGCTCATGGAATTGACTACTGCAATGGTGCATTGAGCCTGATTTCCACGATAAGTTTCCATGAGCTGTGGATCTATCCACGAGCCGTGGTTTCCGATTATAGAACCTGATCAGAGAAGAAGCTAAAAGGCCTGATTTTCACAAAGCTAGTCCATGATCCGTGGACCAATCCATGACCTGTGAAATGACTTCGTGGAAATGAACTTGTAAGAAGAAAAAATCTCTGAGTTTCACGATGGCCTTTCACTATCCGTAGATGGATCCACGGACCGTAGATGGTGTTTGTGGAAGCTGCCAAACCCAGTTCTCCTAGTTTAATTAGGATAGGATTTGTAATATATATAAATACCTTTCCTAGGTTTTCCTTTATATTTTATGCTCTATTATTTGTTAAAGATGGCTTAGAAAACATTGAGTACTACTTTGTTATTGATTTTGGGAGATTATTTTCATCCATCAGCTCTTGATTCTTCTTAATAATTCAAGATTCTGGATTTCTTTATTCCATCTCATAAGTATATGATCGGATTCATCAAATTCTGATTGTTTACTTCTGAACATGAGTAGCTAAATCCACAACTAGGGTTGTGGGAACCATGATATATTTACAAAGTAGGCAAAGTACTTAGCAATTCTAGAAGGTGTTTTTGCATGTATTGTTCTTCTTTTCACTTTGATTGCTTTTTAATGGTGTGCAATATTAGAACTTGCCTTATTCTTAATTGCCGGACCAAGAAGGTAACAAATGGGAATAAAGATGTTACAATAGAGATTTGAGGCTACCAACCCTTATCGAATAGCTTTACCTTGTCTGAGAATAGCTAATTTGGGATCAAAGGTAAGGGTTAGTAAAGCATACACCCATAGATGAACCAAGTTATGTGGTGAAATTCTTCTATCTAGGGGACCAACCATTTAGTTGAAACTAACTTAACGATCTTGCATGCTAAGCACCAGAATAGACTGCTAGTACAACGCCTGCTGCATTATGAACTCATATGGAACACATTCCTAGTCCATTCTCTCTATGAATCACAACAAAATTAATACTTGCTGTTACTTGATATTTTACAGACATTACTTTTTACTTAAATCCCCCTATTAGGGAAATAAGATGGCTAAGAGCGTAAATACATACAGTTGACCTAGATCCTACCATATTCCCTGTGAGGATCAACCCTAATCTTGGTTAGGTTCTATATTTGACCAATGACCGCTTTATACTTTTTTTGGAGGTGTAATTTAGGCATATCAAGGTATTGCTGGTTCTTACCATTATCTCACCTATTCCATCTAGGCTTGTCATGACTTATGAGGAGTATAAGATGCTGGGTAGGTTTCTGAGGCTATGTCCCCCAAGGTTTTCTGGTGCTCCTAGGGAGGATGCGCACAAGTTTCTGACTAGTTGCTAGGAGAGGTTACATAACCTTGGGTTGATTGAGTCACACAAAGCAGATTACATCGCATTTCAGCTAGATGATCCAACAAAGTAGTGGTGGAGGTCTTACATAGCTTACAGGCCAATCGTGTTACCTCTGCTTACCTGGTCATAGTTCTTCGCAGCTTTCTTTAAGAAGTATAAACCATGCAGCTTGAGAGATTTGTTGATGGATGAGTTTTCCAGGTTGGAGCAGGGACCCATGTTTGTCTTAGAGTACAAGGTTCATTTCCATGAGCGTTCTAGGCATGCCATCATGATTTTGCCCACCGAGCATAAGAGACTACATCGCTTTGTTAGAGGTTTGACTTTACAGCTCCATTTGGCTACGAAGGGTATGGTAACTCCAGGCCAGTCCTTCTTGGAGGTGGTGGATCACACTCTCACTATTGAAGGTGTACTTTGTGAGGCCCAAAGGGGCAATAATAAGAGGCACCGCCATTAAGACCGTTATAGTAGCTTACATACATGAGGTAGAGGCTACTTTTGTAGGGGTCAGCATCAGCAATGCTTCCAGCCAAGCCAACTTGTTCAGGCAACACTACAGATTGCTGAGGGTTAAAGTAGTCAGGGTATAATTCAGTCTCCTCATATTCTAGTTATTTGACCTGTGACAACCAGCCTGGTTTAGCGGGTTTATTTGGTCATACTTAAGCAGGCAGAGGTTGCTACAAGTGTGGTGAGTTGGGACACTTTGTCAAATATTGTCCTTGGGTCAAACATGGCGGCCAACAAGGTCACTTGGTTCAGGCCCCAAGGGTTCTAGCACCACCAGCTATAGGTGATGCACAATATAGTTGAGGTGGTCCCCAGGGTACTCGAGGTGGTCCTCAGTCGGGTAGATCAGGTGGATATAGTGGTCGGAGCTATATGTATGCATTTCTAGGTCATACAGAGGTTGAGGCTTCAGATACTATCATCACAAGTATGATATCCATTTGTCATCAGTCAGCTTCTACTTTGTTTGATCTAGGGTCTACATTCTCCTATGTGCCTGCTTATTATGCTACCCGTCTGGAGTCTGCTTGTGAGTTATTGCCTGTGCCTTTATGATTTTGATAGTAATGGACTAAAGTATGTAAGCATAGTCATGTATCAATAAGATAAATATTGGGCTAACAAGTCCCCTGATATTGAGGGAAGAGTAATAAGTTATGTGTAGATTCCATGGTACTATGTAGATGAAGAATGGTTGGTTAAGATGACTCAGAGCATATTTGTATTAGGGAAGAGGCTCATGAGGGCATGTCAATATGTAAAAAAAGATTAAGTATAGGATGAATAATAAATCAGTGAGGAGTTGTGTAATGAGGTAGAAGAGGAGTAGTAGTGTTATGAAGAAAAAGGTACTTGTAGGCTGAAGTTAGACATGAGGTGTGGTTAAAGTTGATTATTTTGTCATAAATTTATGCTGGACTAGTGTGTCTTTATTACCATGTTGTAGTTGTAAGTTTGTGTGGAATGTGAGAAGTTATGTTGTTATCCATGTTTTGTATTAGACACTAAGTTTTAGTTGTGGATGATTACTGAGGTGGAAAGAATGATAGTAGGGATGGTGATGCAAGTTTTATGGAATTGACCTAGTAGGCTAGACCTAGCATATGCAGAGATTCAAGTTGATTAACTTTCCAAAAGTGTGGTGGTCCTGGTATAATGCATGTAACATCCCTAGATGAATCAGTAAATGTTAACTTAGAGCCTTAAGCATTAGAAAGGTAGACATGTACCTAAAGTAGTACGTTGTTGCACGATATCCAGAAAATCTATAGTGCTATGTGTGACTCATTTAGAATTCTTGGGTAGCTAAGTATGGATAAGGCTAGGTGTATGTCATATAGTGTTCTTAGAGATGAATTCAGGAGATTATAGATAGACAGTGTTGAGTCCCTTAGTGTGGTTTTAATTCGGTTGAGTTGAGTGGATATGAACATAGAAGTGCAATGTTAGTAGACCTATAAGAGAAGGTCAAATTGTTAAGTGTTAGAGAAAGTGGTTAGGTGCACTAGTAAGAGTATGAGTCCTATAGTGATAGCCTTAAGGGTGAGGAGGAAGCAAATAGATCCCTCAGAAGAAGACCTAGCAAGGGTTTAGCATCTTAAGTTATAACCTACCAGGGAGAGTTTAGCTTCCATGAGGACAGTGTACCTCGACCTTATAAGAGTTAGTTGATTATATCATAGGTTGGGAGAGAGATCCACAAACTTAGAGGGGTGACCTTCGAGCTAAGGGGAGATGATAGAATGAGGAACCAAGTCGAGTCTTGCAACTCAACTAGTATAGAATTCTAGAAAGGAGCTATGGTGGTATATTGATTCATTTTTATTCTAGCGGTTCCCTATTAATTCAATTAAGGTGATACTATACTCAGATATATTTGCATCACTCTCATGACTAAGTTCATGCACTTTATACAGATTCACGTCCATGCTTAGATTCCTAGAATAAGAAGTAACTGCTTCAGACAACAATCCTAGTCTTACACTACGATTTCATGAATTTTAGTAGTATGTTAAGAGACTCATTGCATATAGTCTCATCTCTTACAATATGTTCAGTTCTATGCCCTCAGTCTTCAAGTTATGCCTTAATGGCTAATGGCACAGGCTATATCCTGTATATGCTCAGATCAGAATCTTTTGAATGACTCGTGCTTATGATTTCCTTTCTCTAAGACCTATGTACATTCACCCATAATGGTGATGGGCGTTTATAACGTATATGTTCAGAAAAACCCTATATTCAGGCCTCATGTGCTCAATATGTGAAGTACTCATGCCTTTTGTACTGGATTCCCCAAGTATCCAGTTAAGTGACTAGGTCTCTCTATGTATAAGTCAAGATTCATCAGTATCCCTCATCCTTTTTAATGATGCTCAGTTCAGACTCCATATTCATAACCAAGAGTTACGCCTCAGTTTGCAGGATAGGCACCAGACTAGCATGCCCATGGTAGGTGTAGCACATTGTACCTCCGAGTTAGGCTTGAACATGGTAAAAGAAAATAGTTAGGCTTAGACCATAGTAGTCATATGTTTTAATTTTACACTCATGATTCGTGCTAGGCTGCCTCTTCATGATATATACGAGACTCCTTATATCAGATCCGTTCAGACCCATCGGTATCCATTTCCTGAGGGCAGAAGGCTTTACATTTAGTTTAGTCCATGACAGTAAGTTTAGTTCAGAAGAGAATAGTTTAGTTGCCTTGCTTGAGTCACTTTATTCTAGCTTGACCTTCATTCCAGGACAAATTATCTCGAGGGGGAGATATTGTAATACCCTAAAAATTCTAAGCTAAGATTTGAACCATTCTTCATCTGTTGTTAGACCTGAACCCAATGAATTTTCTATGTATATAGGCATTAAGATCAATTATTAAGTGTGGGAGGTGTATTATATATGAATTAAAGTCATAAAGAACCTCAGCTCAAAGTTAAGTTGAAAGCCTTTCTATAGATTTAGTTTTCATATAAGTTCTCACTAGGGTCAATTTCATATGATTTTTCTCCTAGAATATGAAGCGTTATGTGTCCTAGTACCCACCAAATTAAAGGTCTTTGAGTATTCTTTGCAATACCACCAACCGCTCATTAATCTAGGTTTGGAGTAAAACATTATTGGCATTTTAGTGAAAAACTGTCAGTCTACCAAAAATCTAACGACCGTGGGAAGGGCCGACGACCATGGGAGAGTTGATGGCTTGGTCTACGACACATGGGACCAGTCATGGAAACCAATCAGTAAGCTCTAAAGTCTCCCATGAGGCTGATGATTCAAGCCACGACCCATGGGACACCGCACGACCAGTGGGATGGGCCGTCCGGCGAGTTTTTGGTACTTTTTTCAGCAATTAAGTTAGGGGTAGTTTAGTCCTTTTCTTATTTCTGAACCTTCCTCCTACGTTGTTTTAGCCTCTTTTAGATGGAATTAAAGGGGGAACTAATTGATTAATCCCTCATTCTCAAATATTAGAATCTCCTATGCTATAAAAGAAAGAACGAAGAACGCTCTCAAGCTTCAGGCATAGGGTTCTTCTTCAAGCATCATCCATCAGTTCCAACCCTAGAAATTCTTCAGTAATCAGGTATATGGGTATTCAATAAGGGTTTTCTACCACCATTATTCCCAAAACCTTACTTATGCTTTTACTTGGTTTCATGATTCTACAAAGTTAGGGTTCATACCCAAATATGCAAGTTTTCTCCAAATTTGATTTCTCTATAATGTTACATGATTTCTAATTCTATCTAAATGATTATGCATGAGTTTCTAACAGTATTTTCTAAATCCATGATTTAGGGTTCTTACCCAACTATGACTAGATCTTTGAATTTAGTTTCACTGTGTTATTTTATGATCATGATTCTTATTAAAAACTTGATTATGCATGATTTTAGAGCCTTTATGATATTATGAATTAAAAACTCTATTTTTAGAATCTATCAAGTTGTGCATGTTTTAAGGAAGTTTTCCATGATTTTGCTGTAAGCATAATGTACAAGACATGTTTTCACATATATGCTTTTTAGTATATTACTTACGACATGATATGGATCTTAGGCTCACAACAGTAAATTCCATGATTTGTATGACATCCTGATATGCCATTAATGCTTATGAACCATTTTTCAAAAGTAAGATTTGTGAGTAGTTTGACATCCAGTTTTGCCATCCATGACTATGAATAAGTTTTATCTGTGACATAATATGATGCAAGTTCTATGATATATTTTAGGATTATTATTTAGCACCAATCTGACGAGGATTCTAGATAACCTAAGTCCAAAACTATGTTGCCACCATAGGTTTTGCCCCTTTTCAGGCACACTTCAGGATCCTTATGCTTATGGTTGTAACTTTTGCTAGTTGGACAACCTTTTTCAGTGTGGGTGTATGACACTAGACTCCATGATGCTCATATGATTTATGTCGGTTATAAGAAACTCCCACAAGAAATGGTTTTAAATGACTAAGTTTACATGAATTTTAGTTTCAAGTTAAGACTCATTGTTTTAAACCTTATACTTATGTAGCTTGATTTCACCTTATGATTTTACCTTGAGTCATTGTACTACATCTTTTACTATTGTTACATGATTTAAGTCTTAAAAGCATGCTTTTAAGTATATTCTATAACGACATATACATATCTCACATACTTAGTACATTCCATAGTACTGACCGCATACCTCTTTGTGTTGCATCCTGTTATAATATAGATTCAGTAGCTTGCTCCCAGACTCATGGATAGTAGATCAGCAGCACATCCAGCCAACTTTGTGAGTTCTCCTCATTCGAGGACTTAGAGTTTAGCTTCTGTAACACCTCAAAAATCAAACCAGCTATCTAAGTTAAAATCTCAGAAAATTCTCAAGTATTCAGAGACGACGTTTCAGTCGACGGTTTGTGGTGTGGAACCACGGTCCGTCCTTCCACCCGTCATCCAAATTCAACTAACCCCTTCTTGATATCCCAGAAAGGATGATTCAAAGGACGGTCCATCCTTCTAGACGATGGTCCATCATCCAATCTATAATCCCTAAATTTTAGAGGACTAAAATTTCCCTAAGGCAAACCACGAGTCTATAAGATGGTCCGACGTTTGGAAGTATGAACCATAGTGTGACTCGTGGAATGAAGTTTCAGTAGCCCTATCTAGTGTCTGGAAAACCATGAGTCGACAAGATGGTGCATCATTTTGAAGTACGGACCATAGTGTGACCCATGGAATGCAATTCCAGTAGCTCCAGTAAGTACCAGTGTTAAACTACAGATCAGGTTGACAGTCCATCCTTTTAGATGATGGACCATCGACCAACTCGTAGTCTCTGAAGTCGGCATTTTTCTAGCCTTTTCATAATTTAGTCCCAGGGGTATTTTAGTCTTTATGCACCTTTTTAAATCCTAGATGATGTCATTTTGACTACTTCAAGAAGGGTTTCCACCCTCATTAGCCTAAGTTCCTTCTAAGATCTTCATCCAACTCCTAAAAAGGAAAAGTTCCTCTCCAAACTCCAAGTCTCAAGCTCCAAGTTCAAGTCTCCTAAGTCATTCCAATTCAAGTGGGTTAGCTTCAATCAAGGTCTGTGAGTAATTAACAATGGGTTCCTTTCACCCTTGTGCCCAAAACCCCTAATTTAAATTTTGATTTCATGACCTTCAAAATTAGGGTACTTATCCAATTCTTATGGGTTTTGCTAGATATGATCCTCTCATGATTTAGTTATGAAATTACTATTAAATTGCATGGTTTTAAATGGGTTTTTACATGTTAACTCTTATTTCATGAACTGAGGTTTAACCATGGAAATTTCTACATGCATGAAGTTGATTTAAGAAATGGGATTTTAATATCATGTTCCTTATGGATTTCAAGTATGTGCATGCCTAGTTCCTATGTTCTATGAATGTATATGTTTTATGAAATTGAACTAGATTCATGCAAATTTCTCATGTATGAAGTATTATGCAAGACAAGACACCCGATGTTCCATCAATGCTCATGGATCAATTTTAAACCTTAATTCATGAGTAGTATGACGATCCAGGGTATGAACATGTTATGAACAAGTTTGGCATCAGATATGTCACATGTATATGAACTTATGCTATATATTTTGGGAGTAGTATTTAGCATCGAGAGACAAGGGTTCAGATAACCCAAGTCCAAAACTACGTTGCCACCGTAGGTTGCCCTCTGAGGCTTATGATGACAGGATCCTGGTATGACATGGTCCTAACCTTGGCTGGTTAGGATAGCCTTTTTTGGTGTGGGTTCATAACACCAGACTCCATGTAGCTCAGCATGGTTTAATGTCGGTTAAGAGAAACTCTCATATGTTTAATTAAAGTTATAAAGTTACAAGATTCTCTCTCTCTCTATATATATATGAATTCAAAACCTTGTTTCATGTCTTTCATTTCGATATTTCTTCATGATTCTTTTCTATGTACCAAGTTCATCCTTAAGCATGCTTTTAAACAGTTTAATCATGATTTATGCATCGCTCGCATACTCGGTACATCCTATAGTACTGACGCATATCTTGTGCTGCATCCTTTGATGATGTAGATTCAAGTGTTCCTTCTCAGACTCATGGCTAGATTTCCCAGGCCACATTCTGTCAGCATTTGGTGAGTCCTCTTAAGTCGAGGGCTAGTTATGATCCTAGTGGTACTACCTTTTATTTCCGTACCATGAGTTAGCTAGGGTCTTGTCCTAGTAACTCTTTATGTTATGAGTAGAGGCTTTCAGACATAGATAGTCTTCGAGTTTCTTCCCTTATGTTGAATCCTTATTTGACTTGACGACTCATGCTTATGCCTATATTTGGATTCTGCTATTATGCTTCCGCTCTTGTTTTATTGTTATGCTTGAGTATGCTATGACCAAGGGGTTAGCTTGGGGCACTTGTGGTCCCAAGTCTCGTGTTACATCTAGAGGTTAACCTCGAGGTGTGACAAATTTGATATCAGAGCCTCAGGTTCAAGAGTCCTAGGATGTCTGAAAGCCACATCGAGTAGAGTCTCTTCCATGTGTGTGAATTGCGCCACACATATAAGAGAGGAGCTATGAGATGTCTTAGAAAACTTCACGTCTTTCATGATTATGTCGTGCGATAGAGCTTAACTCTAATGTTACTCTAATTATTACATTAAATGTTTCAAATTATACCTCAAGGTGATATGCCTAACCGAGCCGCCTGCAAAGCCGATCCTCCAGTTTTGGCCCCTGAGGTCACTAATGAGGAGTTCAGGAACACCATTCATTTTCTAGCCCAGACCTTGGCCGCTCAGGCCAATCAGCAGGCTCCTTCCCCCATTCATCCTCAAGATGGGGTAGTGGCCCGAGTTTGTGATTTCATTCGTATGAACCCGCCTGAGTTTTGGGGTTCAAAAGTGAGTGAGGACCCGCTCAACTTTATTGATAAAGTGAGGAAGATCTTCGATGTTATGCAAGTGGTTGGAGTTTATTGTGTAGAGATTGCATCCTATCAACTCAAGAATGTGGCTCATATTTGGTTCACCCAATGGAAGGAGACTAGAGTGAGAGACGCGGTCCCCACAACTTGGGAGAGTTTTGAGAGGGCCTTCCTTGATAGGTTCTTTCCCTGAGAGTTGAGGCAAGCAAAGGTGGAGGAGTTTGTGAACTTGAGACAGGGTTCGATGATAGTCTAAGAGTATAGTTTGAAGTTCACCTAATTGTCTAGATATGCCCCTCCATGGTAGCGGATTTGCATGATCAGATGAGCAAGTTTATCTATGGGGTTTATGATATGGTGAAGAAAGAATGTAGGTCTGCTTTGCTTTTGAGTGATATGAAAATTTCCTAACTTATGACTCATTCCCAACAGATTGAGGGTGACAAGCTAAGGGAGATAGCGAGGGAGAATAAGAGGACTAGATCCAAGGGATCAGGTTTTAGTCATCACAGGTTCGGAGGTGGACATCGCTCCTCTTTCCAGAAGAAGTCATCAGGATCCGTTCATTCTTCTAGTAGTGCTCCTACTCAAGCTCAGAAGCCTCATCATGATCAGGGTGGTAGAGGATCTGGTTCCTATTCCCAGTCTCAGGGAAGTGTTGCTAAGAGACCTTTCCATCCTATTTGCAGTAAGTGTGGGAGGAATCACCCGGGGGAGTGTCATTTGGGCACGGGTGCATGCTTTGGGTATGGAAAGACTGGATACTTGATTAGAGACTGCCCTTAAGCTAAGAAGGGGCAGGGAGGTGGTAGGGCTCAGCCTACCTCAGTAGCTTTAGGAGGTAGACCAACTCAACATGGCACAACTTCTAGTTTTGGTGGTCAGCGCTAGAACCTCCTTTATGCTATGTCCTCTCATCAGGATCAGGAGGGTTCCCCAGATGTGGTTACTAGTATGTTGAAAGTCTTCTCTTTAGATTTGTATTCTTTGTTGGACCCTGGTGCTTCCTTATCTTTAGTGACTCTTTATGTAGCATGCAAGTTTAAAGTTTGTTCTAAATTGCTTTTAGAACCCTTTTATATTTCTAATCCTGTTGGTGAGTTAGTCCTAGCCAAATGAATCTACCAAAATTGCCCTATCTCGGTCCTTCATAGAGTCACTTCAGCGAATTTAGTAGAGTTGGAGATGAATGATTTTGATGATATCCTTGGTATGGATTGGTTGCATGCTTGTTATGCTTTGGTTGATTGCCGTACTCGAGTTGTCAGTTTCAAGTTTCCTAATGAACCCATCTTAGAATGACAAGGTAGTCCCCCATCCTCAAAAGGTCATTTCATATCTTATCTTAAGGATAGGAAGATGATCTCTAAAGGTTATGTGTATCATATTGTTAGGGTTAAGGACATGGAGTCCGAGACCCATTTTTTTCAATCAGTTCCTATTGTGAGTGAGTTTCCTGAGGTGTTTCCTGAGGATTTTCCCGGAGTCCCTCCTGAGCGGGAGATCGACTTTGGGATAGACCTCATTCTAGATACGCATCCTATCTGTATCCCTCCCTATAGAATGGCTCCAACCGAACTTAAAGAATTGAAGGATCAGTTGAAGGATCTTCTTGATAAGGTTTTCATCAGGCCTAATATATCTTCTTGGGGTGCTCCCGTGTTATTTATGCATAAGAAGGATGGTTCTCTTCGGATGTGTATTGATTACCGACATTTGAACTAGGTCACAATCAAGAATAAGTATCCTATTTCAAGGATTGATGACTTGTTCGATTAGCTTCAGGGTTCTAGTTGTTTATCTAAGATTGATCTTAGATCCGGGTATCATTAGCTTCAGGTTCGGGAGTGTGATATTCTAAAGAAAGCCTTCAGGACTTGGTATGCTCATTATGAATTTGCTGTTATGTCTTTTGGACTAACCAATGCTCCTGCAGCTTTTATGGATATGATGAACCGTGTGTTCAAGCAGTATCTGGATTTGTTTGTGATTATGTTCATTAATGATATCCTCATCTATTCTCGGAGTGAGGAGGAGCATGCGGATCACTTGAGGGTTGTGTTGCAAACTCTCAAGGATCGTCAACTGTTTGCTAAGTTTAGTAAGTGTGAGTTCTAGATGCAGTCTGTGGCTTTTCTGGGTCACATTGTGACAGGGGATGGTATTCGTGTGGATTCTCAAAAGATCGAAGCAGTGAAGAACTGTCCTAGACCTACTTCTCCATCGGATATTCGGGGTTTCTTAGGTTTGGCTGGTTACTACAGAAGGTTTGCAGAGGGATTCTCTTCCATTGCTTCGCCTTTGACTCGATTGACTAAGAAAAAGGTAAAGTTCTAGTGGTCTGATTCGTGGGAGAAGAGTTTTCAGGAATTGAAGACTAGATTGACCACCGCTCCAGTGTTGACCCTACCCGAGGGTTTGGATGACTTTATGGTTTATTGTGATGCTTCCAGAGTTAGGTTGGGTTGTGTGTTGATGCAATGAGGGAAGGTAATTGCTTATGTTTTTAGACAGCTTACGACTCATGAGAAGAACTACCCTACTCATGATCTTGAGTTGGCAGCCGTGGTCTTTGCTTTGAAGATCTGGAGATATTACTTGTATGGCCTTCATGTGGATGTGTTCACTGATCAAAAGAGTCTCCAATATGTGTTTACTAAGAAGGAATTGAATTTGTGACAAAGGAGGTGGCTTGATCTCCTTAAGGATTATGATATTAGTGTGCTTTACCACCCGGGTAAAGCCAATGTTGTGGCGGATGCTTTGAGTATATTGTCCATGGGTAGTGTGGCTTTGATTGAAGATGGAAAAAAGAATTGGTGAAAGATGTTCATTGACTTGACCGATTAGGAGTAGGACTTATGGACTCTACTGAAGGTGGTGTTATTATTTAGAATGGTTCCAAGTCTTCCGTGGCAGCTGAGGTTAAGGCAAAATAAGACAGTGATCCGAGTTTGCTTCAGCTTAAGGGTGCAGTTCATCAGCAGCTGGTTGAGGTTTTCTTCCAAGGGGGAGATGGAGTGCTTCGTTATCAGGGTCATCTATGTGTGCCAGATGTAGATGATTATAGACATCAGATATTGACCAAGGCTCAGAGTTCTAGATATTCCATCCATCTGGGTGCCACCAAGATGTACCGTGATCTACGAGAAGTCTATTGGTGGAATAGTATGAAGAAGGACATAGCCGAGTTTGTGGCTAAGTGTCCCAACTGTCAGTAGGTGAAGGTATAGCATCATCGACCGGGTGGCATGATTCAGGATATTGACCTTCCTACTTGGAAGTGGAAAGAAATCAATATGGACTTCATTACAGGGTTTCCTCGTACTCGAAGGCAACATGATTTGATTTGGGTGATTGTTGACCGGATGACTAAATCATCCCACTTCTTGGCTTTTAAGACTATGGATTCATCATACGATTATGCCAAGCTCTACATTCGGGAGTTAGTTTGATTGAATGGTGTCCCATTGTCCATCATTTCAGATAGAGGTCCTCAGTTTATATCTCAGTTTTTGAAGTCGTTTTAGAGAGGTCTTGGTACTCAGGTGAAGCTTAGCACAACTTTTCACCCTCAGATAGATGGCCAGGTAGAGTGTACTATTCAGACTTTGGAGGATATGTTGAGCGCTTGTGTGATTGATTTCAAAGGTAACTGGGATTAGCACTTAGCTCTTATCGAGTTTGCCTACAACAAAAACTTCCACTCTAGCATTCAGATGGCTCCTTATGAGGCCCTTTATGGTCGGAGGTGTAGATCTCCTATTGGTTGGTTCGAGGTTGATGAGACAGCCTTGATTGGACCGAATTCAATTCATGAGACTATGGAGAAGGTTCAGCTCATTCGGTAAAGGTTGAAGACCGCTCAGAGTCGACAAAAGTCCTCTGCTGATGTGAGGAGGAGGGAGTTAGAGTTCGAGGTGAATGATTGGGTTTATCTTAAAGTGTCACCCATGAAGAGTGTGATGAGATTTGGCAAGAAGGGGAAGCTTAGTCCCCGATTTGTAGGTCCTTATCAGATTCTGAGGAGAGTTGGCAAGCTTTCTTACGAGTTGGATTTACCATCAGAGTTAGAAATGGTTCATCCAGTTTTCCATGTTTCCTTGTTGAAGAAGTGTGTGGGTGATATGACCTTGATTGTTCCCTTGGAGGATATAGGTGTGAAGGATAGTCTCACTTATGAGGAGGTTCCTGTGGAAATTCTTGATCGTCAGATTCAGAGGTTGAGAAACAAAGAAGTCGCTTTGGTGAAAGTCCTTTGGAGGAATCAGCTTGTTGAGGGAGCTACTTGGGAAGCGGAAGAAGCCATGAAGGCCAAATATCCTCATCTTTTCCATTCTGATTCCGCTTCAGCTAGAGGTAATAGTTTCCTCCTTAGTATGTTCCTCCGATTCTATTCCGTCATCTTCTCTCATGATCCCTAGCATGTATGGATGTTTCCAAAGTTAGTTTATCATATTTTCAAAGTTAAAAAGTGTAGTTTTCATGTTTCTCCTTGGTTTTCATGTTTTGGTATTTGGTTGGCTTGTTTTCCTTCCATTTTTCCTTACTTAGCCTTCATTCGAGGATGAATGATTCCAAGGGGAGATATTGTAACAACTCAGAAATCAAACCAGCTATCTAGGTTTAAATCTCAGAAAAATCTCAAGTATTCAGAGACGATGAGTCAGTCGACAGTCCGTGGTGTGGAACCATGGTCCGTCCTTTCACCTGCCATCTAGATTCTAGTAACCCCTTCTTGCTGTCCCAGAAAGGACGAGTCAAAGGATGGTCTTTCCTTCCAGATGATGGTCCATCATCCAATCCGTAATCCCTGAAGTTCATAGGACAAAAATTTCCCTAAGGCAAACCACGAGTCTACAAGAAGGTCCATCGTTTGGAAGTACGGACCGTAGTGTGACTCGTGGAATAAAGTTCTAGTAGCCTTATCTAGTGTCTGGAAAACCACGAGTCAACAAGACGATCTGTCATTTGGAAGTACGGGCCGTAGTGTGACCCGTGGAATGCAATTCCAGTAGCTCTAGTAAGTACCAGTGTGAAACTACGGATCAGGTTGACGGTTCATCCTTTTGGACGACGGACCGTCGACCAACTCGTAGTCCCTGAAGTTGGAATTTTTCCAGCCTTTTCTTAATTTAGTACCAGGGGTATTTTAGTCTTTACTCACCCTTTTAACTCCTAGATGATGTTGTTTTGACTACTTCAAGAAGGGTTTCCACCCTCATTATCCTAAGTTGCTTCTAAGATCTTCATCCAACTCCTAAAAAGGAAAAGTTCCTCTCCAAACTCCAAGTCTCAATCTCCAAGTCTCAAGCTCCAAGTTCAAGTCTCCTAAGTCTTTTCAATTCAAGTGGGTTAGCTTCAATCAAGGTATGTGGGTAATTAACAATGGGTTCCTTTAACCCTTGTGCCCAAAACCCCTAATTCAAATTTTGATTTCATGACCTTCAAAATTAGGGTTCTTATCCAATCCTTATAGGGTTTGCTAGAGATGATCCTCTCATGATTTGGTTATGAAATTACTATTAAATTGCATTGTTTTACATGGGTTTTTACATGTTAACTCTTATTTCATGAATTGAAGTTTAACCATGGAAATTTCTACATGAATGAAGTTGATTTAAGAAATGGGATTTTAATATCATGTTCCTTATGGATTTTCAAGTATGTGCATGCCTAGTTCCTATGTTCTATGAAAGTATATGTTTTATGAAATTGAACTAGAGTCATGCAAATTTCTCATGTTATGAAGTATTATGCAAGACAAGACATCCGATATTCCATCAATGCTCATGGATCAATTTTAAACGTTAATTCATGAGTAGTATGACGATCCGGGGTATGAACACGTTATGAACAAGTTTGGCATCAGATATGTCACATGTATATGAGCTTATGCTATATGTTTTGGGAGTAGTATTTCGCACCGAGAGATAAGAGTTCAGATAACCCAAGTCCAAAACTACGTTGCCACCGTAGGTTGCCCTCTGAGGCTTATGATGACAGGATCCTGGTATGACATGGTCCTAACCTTGGCTGGTTAGGATAGCCTTTTCCGGTGTGGGTTCATGACACCGGACTCCTTATAGCTCAGCATGGTTTAATGTCCGTTAAGAGAAACTCCCACATGTAAAGTTACAAGATTCTATATATATATATATATATATATATATATATATGATTTCAAAACCTTGTTTCATGTATTTCATTTTGATATTTCTTCATGATTATTTTCCATGTACCAAGTTCATCCATAAGCATGCTTTTAAATTGTTTTATCATGATTCATGCATCTCTCGCATACTCGATATATCCTATAGTACTGACGCATATCTTGCGCTGCATCCTTTGATGATGCAGATTCAGGTGTTCCTTCTCAGACTCATGGCTAGAGTTCCCAGGACACATTCCGTCAGCATTTGGTGAGTCCTCTTAGGTCGAGGACTAGTTATGATCCTAGTGGTACTAGCTTTGATATCCGTGCCTCGAGTTAGCTAGGGTCTTGTCCTAGCAACTCTTTATGTTATGAGTAGAGGCTTTCAGACATAGATAGTGTTTGGGTTTCTTCCCTTATGTTGAATCTTCATTTGACTTGACGACTCATGCTTATGCCTATATTTGGATTCTTCTATTATGCTTCCGCTCTTGTTTTATTGTTATGCTTGAGTACACTATGACCAACGGGTTATCTTGGGGCACTTGTGGTCCCAAGTCCCGTGTTATGTCTAGGGGGTAACCTCGGGGCGTGACAACTTCATCTTAGAATTTCAATTCTTTCCTTCAGTTTTTAGTGTTTAGAGTTAGCTGGGGACTTATCCCAGCAGCTTGTCAGTAATAGAGGCTTCCAGACATAGAGTCAGATATTCATGTTAATTCAAATTGTCATTTTTAAGCTTATATTTATACAACAGATTAAGCGGCTCATTACTTTAGTTAAGATTCTGCTCTATATGTTTATGTTCATGTTTAAGGTCATGCCAATGCCAAGGGTTAGCTTGGGATCACTTGTGGTCTCAGGTACCGTGTTACATCTAGGGTGTAAGCTCGGGGCATGACACTAAGACTACAACAACTATAATAGATGACAAGTTCTTATTACATATGCTTTATTTATTCAATATATTTAAAACTCATGAACAACTACTTCAAAATCACCTAGCCTCAAGAACTGACTCTATGACATTCACAAGCACTCATAGATTACCCAACCAAAAAATCAAACACTTCACCTATCTTTCATTAACCATGTGCCCTCAACACAGAGAGCTACCCATATTCACTCACAAGTATGCACAATATCATATGAATGGGTATATGAATAGAACTACACTCACTCTTACAAAGAATTTCACATCCAACATACTATGAACCATAAGCTTTCCCATAGTTGTCACGACCCGATTTCTCAGTCATGGTGATACCTACAACCCCCCAGTAAGTGAATCAATTCCCGTATTACAGAACGGTTAGTAATTAGCTACTATTAACAGGTAAGAGGAATAACAAGTAATATAAATGGAAGCAAGGGTTATAAGAGAAGCAAAATAACAACAGGAGTATATGTATAACATACTAAAGCTAAGACAACACCAAAAACCTGGTATCATGGTATATAAGAGCCAGATCTACATAAGAAGTACAAAAGGGACCCAAAATAATACATATACATCATGTCTATGAATCTAAGAGAGTACAAAATATACAAATGATAAACTAAAGTCAAGCTCTGGTCGCCAAGAGCTCACCCTCAGTCTGGGATGGTCCAAAATCTCCAAGCACGAGACTCCCACGAGCTAGCGGTGATGTCTCACACTAGGATCCGCACCAAAAAATGCAGAGTGTAGTATGAGCACCAAATGCAAAGCAAATGGTACCCAGTAGGTATTATAGGCCAACTGGGCACATATAAGATAAAAACATAGTGAAAGGAAGAATAGAAGCAAATAGTCATAGAATCGATAAAGAAATACACAGAAACTATCCCAGTGGGAAGACAACAGGAAAGCAACATACAAGGCTAGCAAGTAGAATATATACACAACAGGGACAAGTGAAAGTAAGAAATGACGCACTTGGGGTCCTCACAATAACAATATATATAGTAAGTTTAGAAGTGGGTGGTATACCGTAAACTCAAGTACAAGGGAGGGGAGGAGGAGAATCAAGATAGGCATGCTTGGAAAACAGGAATTCATAACCAAATTAATCACACCAATCTCAAGTCAAGAACGTCTAACAACCTCTCAGTTTACAATCTCATATACAACCATGATAGGGAATAATATCATGACAGAGTAACATGAGTCTACCTACAGTCCCCCGGCTACCCATAAAATCGAGGAACGTAATCAAGTGAAAACAAACCCTCCGGCCGCCCATACAACCAGAGCGTACACTCAACAAACCACAAACAAGGGTGGAGCCATAGAAAATGAATGATATGATGCATGAGGATCTCTAGGTGAATCAATAACTCTGTATGTACCTTCTCCGATGCCGAACAGGCCCAGTAGGTAGGTTCCAGGGAGGGACTTTGCCTGTATACCTCTACTCCACCGTATACCGCTTTCCCAGCACTCGCAGCCCAAGTTCCCTGGTCCGGATTAGAAAGGCACATGGAGATCCCAGATGCATACAATAACTCAACCTTGAAAATATCATCTGGAGTAGGTCCAGATCCAAGATGGAGACTCAAATCTCAAAAATGCATGCCCAGACTCTGTCCAGGTCTAAAATAGTGGAAAACGTCTCAAAACCCCCACCAAGGGTGCCCTAGCATAACCGAGTCTAAAACGGTAGTAAAACATCTCTGATGCTCAGTCCAAACGAGTGTAATACCACCTCAAATCAGTAAGAAAATCCATCTAGCACTATGGTCCTGCTGAGTCTAGCAATAGTAGTAAAAACTGATGATAGAAACTATACTTAAATCTTTTACCCCAAAAAGAACCACATATCAAGTCCAAATCATTTCTAAGTCATTTTCGTCAAAAATGGGCCCCTAGGGCCATGCAAGGTTTAGAAAATTAAAACAAGCAGGCCCAAATCCCAAACAATATTAAAATATGCAAAAAATCCCTTTTTTATGTAAGGAAATGACATGATCAAACACAAATAGCTGCCCAACAGCTCATAATTAACCTACTGGCCCTACACAGTCTCCAATCGCTCTACAACATAGATAGCCAGCCTAGTATCATAGTAATGATGTTCAGGACTCACGGACACCCCCGAATATCCCACCTTCAATGGTCTAGAGTCTAAACAAGCCCACACAGGACCATAACGGTGATACTATCAAATTACGAGGAATACTTTGCACAACGGAGGAAAGAAATAGGACGTACAGGGAAAGCGGTCAATATTTTTGGTGCTAAGCTAGAAATCCCAACCCAAGGATTCAAATTAGTACAATTTTATCCGATATATGCAAAGTCTTGGGAGTTTAAACCGTAATCCACCTGTCATCCAATGACAAGTTGCAAGAACGATGATATCCGAGAACGAACCACTCTAAGAAGCTCCAAACGATAATCAAACTATCATAAACATAATTAACATATTAAAATGAGACTAACGATACCCATATCACCATAGAATGAGCAGAGCCAAAATTCAGGTCATCGACGAGCCTGCAGGCTCCACAACCTAAAGCCAAAAATAAAATAGTACAAAATAATCACCATGATCATAGGAGTACATGCCCGGAAAATTAAGGAAATTGGGAAAGAATTTTGAGCTAAAATATCCCCTACAAGACAAAGATCAACGAAGGAACCTTAAGAGGGGAAAATCGGAATTTGAGCAAGAACTACTTACCAAAACAAGAGGACAAGCGCCAAGAAAGTGAATTCCATGAACTCACGAATGAGCAATCACAAGGGGAAACAGAATGTACAAGAATTTCCAAGCTGCAAGAGTTACAACAATGGAGTTTTAGCAAATTAAAGGAGAAGAGGTAAGATTAGGGAAGACGGACTTACCAAATTAACAGGAGGACACAAAATTGATGAACAACTGATTTCCCAAGTCTAAAAACTGATAAGAGCACTTGGTAGGTAGTGTTTTTGTGATTAGGGTCAAGAGAAGTAATCAAGAAGGCTAGAAAAATGAAGAGAAAAGTTTATATACTAACATGGGGTCCTCATTATGATCGCGAAGAGACCCCTCGCGGTTGTGAGGACCACGCTGGCTAGACCATCGCAATTGTTAGGACTAGCCATGCGGTGGCGAAGAACAAAGAAGGGAAGGCCTCATCACGGTCGTGATAAAAGACATTGCGATTGTGAAGAACAAGGGACCAAGTGCTTCATCGCAGTCGCGAGGAAAGAGGTTCGCGACTGCGATTAAGGCCTAAGGCCTGCACCTGCAACAACAAAAACCTGCAACATTTCCAAAACTCTATGGGGTATTTTGGGCATGATCAGAAACCGATACTCAAAAACCAATAGTGCTAATAGAGTGAAAATGACATTTCGGACTCAATGGAATCGATGAAACATCCATACAAGGTCGTTTTGAAGAAATATTGACCGAAGTCAAAACTAACCAACAAATAACCAAACACTCAAAATGAGCCCGGCTCACCCAGAACCTAAACCAAACACCTAACTAACCCAAACTCACATTCCAAAGCTGATGGGATCGTTGAATTTTGAATCTAATGCTTCGATCATCGAAAGCTGACCGAGGTTATACTTTCAACTCCAACTGGCCTGAAAACAGAGAAAGAAACACAAAAACCACACCTGAAGTTCTCAGGCCTCAATTAATGGTCCAACTAGACCAAACTCAATGCTTTAGAGCTAACAGAACTGTTGGAATTTGATTTCAAGCACATTAGCTAAGAATGTTGACCGAAGTCAATGATATCTTAAGTAAAGGCTCTAAAGCAGGGAAACAACCATAAAGACCAAATGAACAGCCAGGGCACTAAAACACTGGTCCCAATAAGCCATAAATGACTTGGGGCTGCTACAAAAAGGCTCTAACAGTACAAGGAAGGCATAAATGCAAAAATGACCTGAAGGGTCATTACATCATCCACTACTAAAAGGGACTTTCATCCTCGAAAGTCAAGAAGAAAGAGGTACCTGAAGGCTTAAAAAACTATGGATACTAGGCCCATATATATCTCTTGAAAGTCAAGAAGAAAGAGGTACCGGATGATGCCTCCACTAAAATTTCACAACAGGAGTCTCCCTAGACCTTAACCTCCTCACATCTCTGGCCAATATAGCAACTGGTTCCTCGACAAAGGACAAGCTCTTATCCAACTGAACCGACTCCCAATGAAACACATAAAACTTATCTGGAACATACCGGTGCAATATTGAAACTAAAATACAAGATGTATAGCTAAAAACATCAGAGGCAAGGCTAACTGATAGGCAACACTACCAACACTCTGGAGAATCTCAAATGACCCAATATACCTGGGGCTAAGCCTGCCTCGCTGACCAAATCTCATCACGCCCTTCATGGGTGATACTCAAAGGAATACCAGGTCACCAACACTAAACTCTAAGGCACGAAGTCTATGATCAGCACAACTCTTCTGCCTACTCTGAGCTGCTCTAAGTCAATCCTGAATCACTCAAACCTAGTCTAAGGAATCTCAAAGAAAATCTGTACTCTGAGGTCTAGACTCCAACCCATCAAATCAACCAACCGATGATCTACAATGCCTCAAAAGGTGCCATGCCAATGCTTGAATAAGAGTTATTATTATATGTAAACTCAATTAAAGGAACAAACTGATCCCAAGAACCTCCAAAGTCAAGAACACAGGCCCGAAGCATTTCCTACAGGACCTAAATAGTCCTCTTAGACTGGCCATCTGTCTTAGGGTGGAAAGCAGTACTTAGATGAACCATCTAAATCTCATTGAATAGCCCTCCAAAACTGAGATGTGAACTGAGTGTTGCGGTCTAAAATAATAGAAGTTGGGACCTCGTGCAACCGAACATCTTCATGAATGTAGATTTAAGCTAACTTCTCGGCACTGTAAGAAGTCTATATCAACAAGAAATAGGCTGACTTAGTCAAACCAATTCCCGTATCCCAGAACAGTTAGTAATGAGCTACTATCTAACAGGTAAGAGGAATAACAAGTAATATAAATGGAAGCAAGGGTTATACGAGAAGAAAAGTAAAAACAATAGTATATATAACATATGGAAGCTAAGCCAACACCTAAAACCTAGTATCATGGTATACAAGACACGAATCTACATAAGGAGTACAAAAGGGACCTAAAATAATACATATACATCATGTCTCTGAAGCTAAGAGAGTACACAATATACAAAAGATAAAATAAAGTCAAGCTCCGGTCGCCAAGACCTCACCCTCTATCTGGGACGGTCCAAAATATCCAAGCACGAGTCTCCCATGAGCTAGCGGTGATGGCTCATACTAGGATCTGCACCAGAAGATGCAAAGTGTAGTATGAGCACCAAATGCGAAGAAAATGGTACCCAATAGGTATCATAGGACGACTAGGAACATATAAGATAAAAGCATAGTAACAGGTAGAATAGAAGCAAATAGTCACAGAATCGATGAAGAAGTAGACAGAAACTAGCCCAGAGGGAAGACAACAGGAAAACAAAATACAAGGCTAGCAAGTAGAATATAAACACAACAGGCACAAGTGAAAGTAAGAAATGACGTACCTGGGGTCCTTGCAATAACAGTATATATAGTAAGTTTAGAAGTCGGTGGTATATTGGTAACCTCAAGTACAAGGGAGGAGAGGAGGAGAATAAAGATAGGCATTCTCAGAAAATAGGAATTAATAACCAAATTAATCATACCAATCTCAAGTCAAGAACTAACAACCGCTCAGTCTCCAATCTCATATACAACCATGACAAGAAATAATATCGTGATAGAGTAACAAGAGTCTACCTACAGTCCCCCGGCCGCCTATACAACCAAGGAATACAATCAAGTGAAAACAAACCCTTCGGCCACCCATACAATCGGAGCATACACTCAACAAATAGCAAAGAAGGGTGGAGCCTCAAACAATAAATGATATGATGCATGGGGATCTCTGGGTGGAACAGTAACTCTATATGTGCATCCTCCAGCATCGAATGGCCCCAACAAGTAGGTTCCATGGAAGGACTTTGCCGTATACCTCTACTCCATTGTATACCTCTCCTCCGGCACTCGCAGCCCAAGGCCCCTGGTCCAGATCGGTAAGGTCTAAGGAGGTCCCAAACCCCATACTATAACTCAACCTCAAAAATATCATCCGAAGTAGGTCAAGATCCAAGCTGGAGATTCAAATCTCAATAATGCATGCCCAAACTCTGTCCAGGTCTATAAAAGTGGAAAACGTCTCAAAAACCCCACCATGGGTGCCCTGACATAACCGAGTCTAAAATAGTAGTAAAACATCTCTGATGCTCAGTCTGACCTAGTCTAATACCATCTCAAATTAGTAAGAAAATCCATCTAGCACTATGGCTCTGCCGAGTCTAGAAATAGTAATAAAAACTGATGATAGAAACTATACTTAAATCTTTTACCCCAAGAAGATCCACAAATCATGTCCAAATCATTTCCAAGTCATTTCCATCAAAAATAGGCCCCCAAGGCCATGCAAGGTTTAGAAAATCAAAACAAGTAGGCCTAAAGCCCAAACCATAGTAAAATATGCAAAAAATCCCTTTTATATGCATGGAAATGACATGATCAAACACAAATAGCTGCCCAGCAGCTCACAATCAACCTATCGGCCCTGCACATGCTCTAATCACTCTATAGCATAGATAGCTAGCCTTATATCATGGTAACGATGTTCGAGACTCATGGACACCCCCGAATAGCCCACCATCTATGGTCCAGATTCAAAATAATGCCACACAGGACCACAAGGGTGATAATATCAAGCTACGAGGAATACTACGCACAATGGAGAAGAGAAATAAGATGGACAGGGAAAACGGTCAAGGGCTGTGGTGTCAAGCTAGAAATCCCAACCCAAGGATGCCAATTAGTACAATTTTATCCGATATATGCAAAGTCTAGGGAGTTTAGACCGTAACCTACCTATCGTCCGACGACAAGCTGCAGGAACGATGATATCCTAGGCTGAATCGCTCCAAGAAGCTCCAAACGATAATCAAACTATCACAAACATAATTAACACATTAAAATGAGACTAATGATATGCATATCTCCATAGAAATAGTCATGCCAAAATTCAAGTCACTGATAGGCCCACGGGCCCTGCAACTCAAACTCAAAAATGAAAAAGTACAAAATGATCACCATGATCATAGGAGTACATGCCCACAAAATAAAGGAAATTGGGCAAGAATTTCGAGCTAAAACAGCCCCTACAAGACAAAGATCAACGAAGAAACCTTAAGAGGGGAAAACCAAAATTTGATCAAGAATTACTTACCAAAACGAGAGGACAAGCGCCAAGGAAGTGAATTCTACGAACTCACGAACAAACAATCACATGGGGAAACAGAATCTATAAGAATTCCCAAGCTCCAAGAGTTACAACAATGGAGTTTTAGCAAATTAAAGGAGAAGAGGTAAGCTTGGGGAAGACGGACTTACCAAATTAAAGGGAGGACATGAAATTGATGAACAACTGAGTTTCCCAACTCTAAGAACTGATAAGAGCACTTGGTAGGGAGTGTTTTCATGATTAGAGTCGGGAGAAGTAACCAAGAAGGCTAGAAAAATGAATAGAAAAGTTTATATACTGCCCATGGGTCCTTCATCGCGATCACGAAGGGACCCCTCACGGTCGTGAGGACCACGCTGGCTAAACCATTGTGATCACGAGGAATAGCCATGCGGTTGTGAAGAACAAAGAGAAAAAGGCCTCATTGCGGTCGTGATAAGAGACGTCGTGATCGTAATGAACAAGGGACCAAGTGCTTCATCATGGTCGCGAGGGAAGAGGCTTGCTATCGCGATTAAGGACTGAGGCCTTCACCTGCAACAACAAAAACCTGCAACATTTCCAAAACTCTATGTGGCATTCTGGGCACAATCGGAAACTGATACTCAAAAACCAATAGTGCTAACAGAGTGGAAATGACGTTCTAGACTCAACAGAATTGATGAAACTTCCATACGAGGTCATTTCGGAGAAATGTTGACCCAAGTCAACACTAACCAACAAGCAACCAAACACTCAAAATGAGCCCGGCTCACCTGAAACCCAATCTAAACACCTAACTAACCCAAACTCATCATTTTGGAGCTGATGGGATCATTAAATTTCGAATCTAACGCTCTGATCATTTAACTGACCGAGGTTACACTTTCAAATCCAACTGGCCTAAAAATAGAGAAAGCAATACAAAACCCACATCAAAAGTTCTCAAGCCTCAAGTAAAGGTCTAACTAGACCAAAATCAATGCTATGGAGCTAACAAAACTGTTAGAATTTGATTCTGAGAACGTTAACTAAGAATGTTGACCAAAGTCAACAATTTCCTAAGTGAAGGCTCTAAAATAGGGAAACTGCCATAACGACAAAACAAATGACCAGAGCACCAAACCACCAGCCCCAGCAAGCCAAAAATGACTTGAGGCTACTACAAGAAGGATCTAACAGTACAAGGAAGGCATAAACGCAAAAATGACTAAAAGGGTCATTACATTAGTATACTACTCCACTAATATAAGAATGTCAGACTTAAGATTAAGTAGGACTTTCATGGTTGTAACGTAGGTTAAGGGATGGATAGGAACTGATATGGCCAATAATAGTGACTATCATTCCTAATCACTTTAATACATCACAAACTTTTCATTGTTTCACTCTTTGTTCAATCAACCAATCTTTGTTCTTTTACTCTTCTCACCCATTGGCTTTCTTTATTTTCCCCTCTCTTTAAGCACATTCATACACCATTAGTAAGGAGAAACCAAACATATTTTTTTTACCTTTTCTACTCCCTACCAATATTATATAAATTTTTCAACAATTATACCACTAGTATTTCTATAGGCTTTCACTTCAACTCTTTTCGTTTTTTTTCATTCTCACTCTTTTCAACTCTTATTTTTTAATTAAAGTGCTTAGGAGTTTTGGATCAAATTATAGGTCAATTAAAAGAAAAGTATTAAGCTTCATATATGGCTACCAAAGAATAGGCTAAAGGCTAAAAGGGGCTAACTAGGATTATTCTTTGTGGGTAGGTAAAGTAAAGGATAAAAACAAGGCTAATCAAATAAACGCCTATATCATCTCCTAAACTCCACATTTTTTATTTTGTTTTGCAAACACACCAGGAATGTTTTAGACATCAATATGAGAACATGAAATATCAACAAACACCTAACACACATGGCACATGTTCAAATCAAGAAGTATCTATATAGATTCTCAATCAAGAAAACCACAAGAGTTCAGATTTAAGATAAAACACAAGAGTCAAGTAAAAGATCCTAGGTATCTCAAAAGAAGTCATTCAATTTTGACAACATTCTTTTGAGTTCAAAACACAACTTGCATCGTTAAGTCAATTATAGTACTTAACTAAAGCACCTAGCATTCAATTGGTCCTAAAAATTCTTCCTAAAAATAAAACAAAAACTACTCTAAGAATAAAAAAGATAGTCGATTCAAAGGGATATCTCTCTCGAAAAAGAATCAAAAAGAAAAACCAAGGGGTTGGCAAAGTACGCTCTTCTAAAGAACTAAAAGAAAAACTATTCTTCTCTAAGGAACAAAAGAAATATCTTTTTGTGTTTTTGGATTTTTTCAATTTTTTTCCATATTTTCTCATACAAAGCAAGCAACAAAAACAAATAAAGCAACTCTAAATCCTATAGCATACTTAACCCTTAACAAAAATCAATGACTAGAAGATATTCTACCTCACACTTAAGGTCATGTTTTTATCTCCAAAGCATCAAATAAAGTAAAACAGAGGGTTAAGAATACTCCCTGAGGCTCTCTAGGGCTTAGCTAACAACATGTATTTCGATTAATCTTTTAATCAAGAGGTGGATGACCCCACACTTATGCTTCAGCCATGCTCCATAGCTTACAAATTATGGTACTCAGATTTCTCCAAATCTGCACACATACAAAAATAAAAACCAATGTGATACTAAAGAAATAAAATTAAAAAAAAAACTACCTCTATTATAGCTTGAGTTGCCTCCCAAGCAACGTTGATTTACTTTCATGGCGTGACCCATCATGTTCACTTTTTTTCTTCCACTTTGAGGATATGAATATTACCCCTAACTTCATTTCTAATTTTCTTCTAGCTCAAGGTGCGGTGGTGTAAGTATGAAGGTACCAAGCTATAAATATTGCATCTTGTGTTTCTTGTTCCTTAAGTAAGGAATGTCCATTTGTATTTTTGGTATGTAAAATTTTAGAATAGAAGGGCCTTGTTCCTCATCCACACACTCCTCCATTGTCTTAGAAGGCTCAATTTCGATGTCACCAATCAAACACAATGTCAAAACGTGCTTTGAGTAAGGTCCAACATGCCTCAAATCCAAAACTTTATTCTCATTGACATTCTCACTTATGCACACCTTCTCAACATTGACATCAATAAAACAAAGATAATTGTATGGTTGGAAGTACTTTTTATGCTCCAAAATTTGGCCCGCATCCAGAAAAATTGGGGGTTGGGCAACATACACCTCAACCTTTTGATTCAAGTGAGTCTGCATGTCATGGATATTTGAGATAAAATGTTGTACTTCTTGTATGAGCTCAGTTCTATGTTTTATAAATTTTGTGGTCACATCTTTGAGAGAATAATGAAGAAACCCATGATATCTCATTTGTGAAGTTTGTTTCTCAATCCAAGATTGATTCACTACTTTCGCTTCATTAAAGTCAACTTCTTGCAAAGGCTCGTTCACTTCTTTCGGAGGTTCATCCATAGTATTAGTTAAGTATGTAACTTGCAGATCATTACAAGGTTTAGCCTTAGAATTTATTTATGAGTGTTCATCCTTAAACCTTTCTCTTCCTTTACATATTTCCTCAGTCTGCTCCCACAAAAATGCAGTGTACTCCTGCATCTATCTTATCAAAGTATTTATCTAAGCATGACTTTCTACATCCTCCACTTCAATACCCCTGCCAACATCATAAACAACAGAAAAATCATAATAGAGGCCAATGGATAGGTAATAAGAATAAGGATAATCATTCCAATGACCATTTAAATGACAACATATACAACAAAAATTCCTCATAAAGGATTGGGAAGGTGCACATAACCCTCTCCATGAAAAATTATGATAATTTATATTCAAGTGTGGTCCTCCATAGTACATACAAGAAATATCAACGTATGAATACCTATCATTCAACCAATTTCTATTCCAAGATGATATGTTAAAAAGGAATAGCACAATATATATTTCTTAAAAGAATAATATGAATAAAATTTTACTAACAAAATCAAAATTAAATATACAACCTAAAAAGATAAAAATAAAAGTTTAATATAGATAAACAATTAATTTCTAAGTCTCTGGCACCAAAAATGTATTGTGTCCAATGCACATGCAAGTGTATGCAATTGTACAAGTAATATAGGATTGTAAGTCCATAAATTGTACCCATAGAGACTTATCGATTAACTATTTACTAAATTAAACTAATGTTAATCATCTATTCAAGGGATAAAACTAGTGATGGATTGATAAATTAACTGAACTAAGGATAGAGATAGTCTAACTAATGAACAATTGAACAAACGAAGAGCGAATTTTTACTAAATCAATAAGACAAAATCAAACTAGGGATATGGATTTGTTATCAATTATACTGAGTAATAATTTGAACCAATTCTGATTATCCATCGGGTTACTAATTGCATGTTGATATTTGCAATATTGAGCGTCTATCCAAGCTGCCTCTATGCCTACTTGACTATTCCTAATGACTATATTCCTATGGTCATAGGTCAATAGTGAAGTGCATATGATTAATCTTTAGTACTAACTAAGCAGGGCTAACGAGTATATTTCTATCTACGTTAGCAAATCATTACCCCTACAATAATCCAGGACAAAACTCTACCTTTTCTTATTACGAATGTAATTTCTCTATTCCTAGTTCAACTAAAATACCATAGATAGTATTTAAGAGGTGATCAAACTACCAAACAATTACACAAGAAAAAGTAAGCAACCAAATGAGCCATAGCATGGCGATAAATATCTTAATAAATTGAATCAAATTAACACAACAATAATAATAAAGCTACCATAACCCTAGATGAGAAGTCTACCTCCATATAGACATGGATTAATTACTACAAATCATCTAAAATAAAATGTTAAAATACATATCATGGATAAGAAAGGATAAAATCAATGTTCTTCACCCTCCATGGCGGCTCCAAGCTCTTCATAGGTCAAGAGTTGACCTAAATTGTGTACTCCCTATCTCTCTCTCTAACTTATCCTCTCTCTATTGTCAAGTGATTCTCCTTTAAATCTAAAGAAAAGTAGTATTTATAAGGTTTTAAGGGGTTTTGGGTCTGTTCTGTGTCGTTTAGACCAAACCTAGCCAAAATAGGCTAGATTTGGCCTATGGACTCTCCTAGGGTGGCACCTAGGGTGATGTCAAAAATAGTTGTTGTTATATGATGTTCAAAAGATTATAGATAGATGATGTTAAGTCACTTAGTGTGGTTTAATTCAGTTGATTTTGGGGGATGTGAAGTTAGAGATATGATGTTAGTAGACGAATAGGCAAAAGGTCAGATTGCTAAATATTAGAAGAAGTGGTTATCCACACCAGTAAGAGTATGAATCGCCTAGTGATAGCCTTAAGGGTAAAGAGGAGGCTAATAGATGCCTCAGAAAAAGACCTAGCAAGGGTTTAGTATCTTTAGTTATAGCCTAGTTTAGGAGAGAGATCCGCAGAATTAGAGAGGTGGCTTTCAAACTAAGGGGGAGATAATAGAATGAAGTACCAAGTCAAGTCTTGTGACTCAACCAGTACAAAATTCTTGAAGGGGCTATGATGGGATATTGATCCATTCCTAATCCAGCAGATTTCCTAGCACTTCAGTCAAGATGACACCATACTCAGACGTATTTATGTCACACTTATGTATAAGTTCATGCACTCCCTATAGATTCATGTCCATACTCAGCTCCTAGAACATACAGAAATTGCTCTAGACAGCGGTTCCAGTCTTACTCCATGATTCTATGAATTCCAGCTTTATTCCATGAGACTCGTTATACAAGTAAACTCATGTATCACAGTGTGCTGAGTTCTATATACTCATATCAGTCCTCAGGATACACCTTGATGGCTAATGAAATCATTTTGCATCAGATATATGCTCAGACCAGATTTCTTGAATAATTCATGCTTATGATTCCTTACTGCAACCATGCTTCAGATGTCTACTATGTGAGACTCAAACCCCTGTACTTGACTTCTCAAACCTCACCTTGAGTGTCTAGATCACACTAAGTGTGTTAGCGGGGGAAGCTAAGTAGTAGTCGAGATGGGTACTAGATTTTCCTCTTCTTGGCATCCCTTTGTATAAGTTCTTCCAGTTACAGTTTCTAGATATGCTAGGGAAAGAGGATAGAAGCCTCAGATAGTGCCAGCTCTATACAAGCCATAATATGATCATAGTGATAGGCTTGAATGTCGCGATGAAATACATATGGGCCTTTTCTTTGTGGGACTAGTGATCCATTGATTAGAGTTCAAGGTTAGTTGATTTTCGTGATAAGAAGGAATATCATTCTTGAGAGATAACTCCAGATGCAGGAGATTTAGTCAAGATAGGCTTGAACATGGTGAAAACAGGTGGTTAGACTCAGACCTTAGCATCTATATGTGTGTTGAGAAAAAAAATTCAGTTGCAAATAGAAAGTGTGGCATTCAGAAAAGTTGGTGTAGTTAAAAAAAAAGGTGTTCCTAAGATTAAAAGATGCCAACCATATTGTTTAAGGCGAAAATAGCCTTGTTCTTACTCCCTTCCCAGGATGCTCATACCTTATGTCCAGTAACTTCAGATGACAAGATAGTAGACTCCTTATATCAGACTAGTTCAAATTGGCCAATAATTATTCCTAAGGCCAGAAGGCCCTATGCTCAGTTCAGTCCATGCTGGTAAGTTCATTTTAGAAGAAATAGTTTTCTCGTATAACTATTCCTCTCAGTTTGATGCTCCTTCCAGTAAATCGTGATTTTCTAAGAATGCATTCGTTCTTTATGGGCTTCAGCTAAGTGCTTACTCTCAATCTAGACCAGCTATCCAGTTGGACATTCAGTTTCATGTCCTATCAGTGTTCCTATGCTCTCAGTATATATATACATGTTTCACGAACCCATCTCAGTTCATATTGCAATAAAAAATCAGCTGCCATGTTAGTACTCTAGCTTTTAGAACTCAGTTGGTGGGATTGCATGTCTTTCCCTACCACCTCAACCTATTTAGCCTTTGTTCGAGAAACACCTAGTTTCAGCATGAGGTAATAGTTCCTCTCCAGCTTCTCAGTTTACTCAGGTGTATTTCAGTCTCAGTACCATTTTCCCTCAGCTATCCTCGTATTTCAGCATGTCATCACGTCCATATAACTAAGCTCAGTTAGGTATAAATTTCTAGTACTTTGTCGGTAGGGATTACAGCTTTTTCCCTCCAAACTCAGCCTAGTTAGTCTTCATTCGAGGATGAATGATCCCAAGGGGGAGATATTGTAACACCCAAAAAATTCCAAGCTAAGACCCAAACTATTTCCATGAGTTTCATGATCAATTCCCTAGTGTGGAAAGTGTTTTCAATGTGAATCATGTTCATCAGAAACTTCTATAAGCAAGTTAAGTTGAAAGCACCCCAACCAAAGAAGTTTTCATGTAAGACTAAACTAAGGTAAATTCAAACGATCATAACACCAAATATATGAAGATTTAGGTGGCCTAGTACTCACCGTATTAAATGTTTTTTGAGTCTTCTTTCCAATACCACTGATCGCGGATTAATCGGAGTCTGGAGTAAAAAGTTATGGGTATTTTACTGCAGCACTGCCAGTGACTACGGATGGGAATGACGAACCGTGGTTCTGAACCACGGTTTGTACTGTGACTTGTGAAAATAGACCTGCAACTTAGAATTTTCACCGGCAAAATGACGAGTTGGTCCACGACCCGTAGACCAAAACCACGGTCCGTACTATGACCCGTGGTTTGTCAATTTTTAGCCTTTCTTCCAGATTTTCACGGGTGACTTTATGGGTCATCATTTCAAATGACGGACCATCCTATAACTTGTGGAATCACCTTCAGAGAAATCCAGAACTGAAAAGGTAGAACCACGACTTAGTTGACGATCCGTTATTTAGAACCACGGCCCATCAACCAATCCGTGGTTTGATATTTTGAGAAATATCAGTAGCTTTGAATTTAGTTTTCCAGGGGTATTTCGGACCATCCCTTTTTATTTTAGATCCGACTATAAATAGTTTTAGGCTTATTTTTATTAAGTCTAAACCGCAAAACAATTCAGTTTCCTCTCAAGTCAGTTTCAAGAAGAAAAGAACGCTCTTCTCCAAAGGTCAGGCCTAGGGTTCTTCTCCAAAGCTTCCAACCTTTAAGATAGTTAAAGATTCTCCATTAAACAGGTATGTGGGTATTCAGTAAGGGTTCAGTTCACCCTTATGCCCAAAACCTCATTCTTCTATTTCAGATTTCATGGTGTTAGGAACTAAGGTTCTTACCCAATCATGCTAAATCTTACAGAATTCAGTCCTTATGATCTCTACATGAATTATAGTGTATTTTAGAAGATTTGCTCCATGTTTTCAATTACTTGCATGATCTTTTGCAAGAACTTTAAGAAATCAAGATTCTAGCCTGAAATGGTAGTATTTTCATGAGAATTGGTTTTCTTCAGAGTTTGACCTAAATTACTTTTCAAGCATGAAATTAGCCAGTTTTTAATCTACAGGTTTTATTTAAAACTTTTCATGATTTAGTAGGCTTCAACTTACCTTCAATATGTTTTACAAGAATATATTTTCAAATATAAACTTTCAACATATGCCATCAATGATGATGAACTTAGTAGGTTCTGTGATTAGCATGGTATTCAGATATGCCATCAATGATTACGAATTTAGTAAGTTTCATGATTAGTATGACATCTAGATATGTCCACATGCTTTATGAATAGTTTTCACTTATACAGTCTTTCAGAAATAATCCAGATTAGTTAGGTTCTGATACAACATTCCAGAACTTCAGTTTTAAATAAACTATCAGCATTCAGTTTGGGAGTAGTACTTAGTACTGAGTTGGATTAAGGTTCAGCGTACCTAAAGCCCCCGAACTACGTGCCACCATAGGTTATTTAAACCCTCACTTGGGCCTCAAAATTAGTGATCACATCGGCCATGCCTTTATACCCTGACAAGGTATATTGGGTCCTTTCGATGGGGCATATACATCGGACTCCATGTTTAGCTCACGTGGTTTATGTCGGTTAACAGACTCTCCCACATAATTAGACTCAAAAATTATGTACTAGGCCCTCAGTTCAGTTTTACATCTTTTAAGTTATATTTTCCAGAATATCCTTACATTTCAGAATTTATGCATATTATGTTTGGGCTTGAGTACTATAGATTAAATTTACAGTTTTAAACAACATATCTGTGTTTTCAACATGCTCAATAGAATAACCTCCTCTAAGGATTTACTTTAAACATGACTTTTAGCATGACCATGACTCTCAGCTTAGTTGCACTAGTCCATGATTTGTAGACATACTTTGTCTTGTAGTCCATGAAATTCTAAGTAACAGGTTTACTTATCTTTAAACATCATGATCTCACAGTTATAGTCCAGCAACATGATCTACATTCTTTTCAGTAAAAAGAGTTTATATTATACAACTTTGACTTATGCACTTCAACTATTATACATAGTTCAGTTTCCATCCATGCTTTCAGTATACATGTACCTTCTCATGATTTACAGTAAGTGCATATCTCACATACTCAGTATATTTAAAGTACTGACCACATACCTTCCTTGTGCTGCATATTTTTATGATATAGGTTTCAGTGCTAGCTCCCAGGATCATGGTCAGACGGATCACAACTTCCAGTCAGCAGAGATCGAGTTCTTATTTTTTGGGAACTCAAGTCAGTTAGTAGTTTTAGTAGTTAATTCAGTTATTATGCATTGATGTAAGATGTAAGATAGTTGGGGGTCATGTCCCAGCTAACGTTAGTCAGTGTTAGTAGAGGATTCATAGACAGTCAGTCAATCAGTTGTACTAGTTTTTAAATGCTACCATATATCAGTTTATAATAGTTCATTTTGTTATAATATTTTTTAAAGAGCCCATCACATTTCAACTTCCGCATTTACTTTTAGTCTTTATCTCAGTAGTATGCCAGGCCATGAGTTAGCTTGGAGTCACTTGTGGCACTATGCACCGTGTTGCGTCCAGGGTGTAGGCTCGGGGTGTGACAGCTTGGGTCGGCATCCACGGCCCCTCTGTATTGCATTTTTTGCCTTTTTTGTTATTTCACCTGTGTTAAGCTCCCATCTTGATCTCTTAACCATGGACATGCTCCAGATCATCTTCCTTCGCTCCTAGTTAGACTTCAGAGCTCCATAATACTAAATACATGCAAAATCCTTTATGTTCCAATCTAAATATCAAAATAAGAAACGTAAGCGTAATTTATAAAAAGTAAGCTCAAAAGTGTCTTAAAACAAGTAAAATGTGAGGCAGTTTATATCATAAAATTACTATTTTTTGCCTCAAATAACTGGTCCTAATGACTTTCAAAATTCATCACACATGTGCAGAGCATGTCTTTTAATACCTGAATAGTGTGCATAGACTGCCCAGCAGTCTGAGGGTGAAAAGATGTACTCAAGTACATCCTTGTACCAAACTCCTCATGCAACTTCTGCCAGAAATTAGAAGTTAACTGGGTACCCGTATCAGAAATAATAGAGATAGGCACCCCATGCAGTCGAACCAATTCCGTAAGGTAGATCTCGTATCACAAATAATAGAGATAGGCACACCATGCAGTCGAACCACTTAGATCTTGGCTAACTTAGCCACATTATAAGTCATTTGAACAGGGATGAAGTGCATAAATTTCATCAACCTATCCATACTCATCCATATCGAATCATATTTTCCCAAAGTCTTGGGAAGGCACGAAATCTATGGCTATTCTCTCCCCCTTCCATTTAGAAATGGGCATCCTATGAAGAGTACCACTAGGCCTTTGGTGCTCATATTTCACTTGTTAACAATTTTGACACATAACTATAAAGTCAACTATATATCTTTTCATTCCACTCCACTAATAGTGTTGCTTCAAATCTCGATACATCTTGGTTATACCAGGATGTATAGAATACTTAGAATAGTGAGCATTAGCTAGAATCGTGAGAATCAACTCATCAATGTGGGGCACACTGGTAACGTCTAAAAATGCACACTCTAGTGAAGGAGGGGAAAATGATCATATGCAAAATAAGTACCCAACTATGAGTCGGGTCAAATACCACATAGAACAATATAAGGGCAATTGAAGAAGTAAAGAACTAAAACAACTTACTAAAGTCCAGAGAACAAAACAATAAAAAAATTTGGGTTTTTTTATTTGGAAACTCGAAGAAAGGTAAAACATAACTATATAGAGGATAGGTTTGATCAATGACCTTTACAAGCAAGGATAACAATGGGAATTGGGAATTTGATTCAATTCACATCCATACGATCCATTTTAATTCAATTCCCTACTTCCTAATCAATCATGGGTCAATCAGAGTATGCCTTGGAATTGCAAGTATCCGTCAATATCACTCAATCATCAGCGAATATTTCTCAACTAGTTCTCTTAAACCTAGATATGTGACTACAAAGATAATCCAATTTAATCAACACTCATATTTTCCTATTTCTAGTTCAAATTCGTTAGATAAGGTTTACAACCCCAAATTAGTGATAATAAACCTTTTCCAAACTTTGATTTCCTCTTTCAAGCTCAAACAAAGTAAAAAGGGCAAGTCTAAGGTTTGATCACTCCTTTTAGAAATTAATTCAAGCATAAGATTAACTTGATAATCAAAAACCCATTTAATAAACAAGAAAAAAATCAACTAATTGGAAAAGCACAAGAATTCAAAAATCCAAATATTATTTATCTCTAACACAATATCCAAATCTCAAATCAATCACTACACCTACAAATATTCAATATAAAGCATGAATTGCAGAAAGGTTTAAAGATTTCACAATAAAAAGCTTCCAATCTTTACTCCAATGTAGTAGGGTGTTGAACTTGCTCTTGAACTTGCTCTCCAATCTTGACAAAAGATGATTGATAGCTCAAAGATTGGCCAAAGATATATTTCCAAATGACTTGGGTGAGTTTTATGTGAATTGGGGATCAAAAATCATGAATTTCCAAATCTGCCCTGTAGCTGCCGACTTCCTTCATAGTGCTTGCGAGATTAATCCTTGCAATCGCGATAGATTGAATTTTCCTTCATTGTGATTGCATCACTCTTCCTCACGATTAGAAGGGTTTGACTTCCTGTTGACCGCGATTGTGATCCTTCATTTTGTGGTTGCTATGACCAATTTATGCCAGTGCTTTGATTTCTTCCAAATATCTTCTTTATGACTTATTTTAACTTGAATTCTTTCTCGATCACTTCTAAATCATATAAACCTGTATAATAGAGTTAAATCATATCAGCTATAATATTTTTTCTCAATTAGGCTTGTAATAATATAATATTAAAGGCTAAATAAGTTGGTAAAATATCATCTCATCAAAACCCCAAACTTAAACTATTGCTTGTCCTCAAGCAATTCAAATCACTTATTCATCTTCAAGGAATACAAAAGCACAAGTGCATTAAAATTATGAGAAGTCAAGGAGAAACCACTTAAGCATACATACATGACTTCGATTGGCACCAACAATTAATCCAAAACATGTGAATCATCGCCCTTTTTCAAAACTTTTCACTTTCAATTCGGGCATTCAAGCAACACTTTACTCGAAGTAACAATCAAATCATGACACTAAAGAATCAAAATTAACCTCATTATCTCCAAGCAACTTTGTTTTATTCATTTCTCTTGATACGTTCAAATTACACCCTTTTTAAAAGTGTAAATGATCATTGTCAAATCTAGTAATCCAATGATTAGGCTGGGGTCGAATCCCACAAGGAATAGAGTAAGACATATAATACTTAAAGTCATTTATTTACTTCACTTTATGTCAAATCTTATTCCCTAACGAAATAGAGGTTGTTGTATTGAAATTTAAAACTAACAAAATGTAAAAGGTTAAAACTAACAGGATTTATGAAATCCAGGATTGTTTAACCACTCAATAGAATTCCTCTAAAGGTTACAAGCATCAATATAGTCGATCCTAGGTTGATTTCGGGTGAAAAATGATCAATAAATTATGAATTATTATCTTCCAATTTGAAATTGGTCTATTCTTCACTTATCTTCCCAAATGAAATGAAGTGTACTAATGAGACGAACAAAACAAGTTAAGTAGAACTAACATATTCCTATGAAATTTCATTAAACAAGGATTAACTCCTTGAGTCCTTATCCATTAACAATTCCCTACCTGAATGAGCCCTTTCGGATACGCACTAAGGTTTAAAGGCATTCAATTAATATTTGCAACCACTAATCTTCTATCATTTGATTGTTAATGACTCACCCACAACCTCTTCACTCATATATCAACACATTTGTCACAACCCGATTTCTCGGTCATGATGACACCTACAACCTTGATACCAAGCTGCCACTACCCAATTTCTCGGTCATGATGGCACCTACAACCCCCCCAGTAGGCGAACCAATTCCCGTAGACCAGGACAATTAGTAATGGGCTACTATCTAACAAATAAGCGAAAGAATAGTTTAATAAGAAAAAGTAAGGGGGCAAGATGAAGAGAATAGATAATAGGAATGTATATATACATGCGGAAAATAAACCAAACCCCAAGACCTGGTATCATAGTATAGAGCCAGAACTACATATAAGGAGTACAAACGATCCAAAACAACGTATACAGATGTCTCCGAATGGTAATAGAGTACATGAAGCAAAATATAAACTAAAGCTAAGCTCCGAACGCCAAGAGCTCACCCTCAGTCTGAAGTAGTCCCCGACATATCTCCAAGCATGAATCACAGTGATCTAACGGTGATGGCCCACGCTAGGATCTGCACCAAAAGATGCAGGGGGTAGGGTGAGTACCAAATGCGAAGCATAAGGTACCCAGTAGGTATCATAGGCCGACTGGGCACATATAAGATAAAAGCATAGTAACAGACAGAATAGAAGCAAGTAGTCACAGAAATCAATGAAAGGTATACTGGAACTAGCCTAGAAGGAAGTCAACAGAACCACATGTGAGGCCATCAAGCAGAATATATACACCATAGGCACAGGTGAAAGTAAGAAACAACGCACCTGGGGTCCTTTCAATAACAGTGTATACATAATAAGTTTACGAAATGGATGGTATACCGGTAACCTCAAGTGTAAGAAGAGGGAAAGAGTAATGATAGGCATGCTCAGAGACAGGAATCAAACTCAACTAATCATATCAATCTCAAATCCAGAAACTGACAGCCTAGTAGTAACCAATTTCATACTTAACAGTAATAGGAAACAATTTTGTAAGTAAATAGCAAGTGTCTACCTACAGTCCCCCAGCCACCCATACAACCGAGGAACACAAACAAGTGAAAACAAACCCTCCGGCATCCCATACTACCGGAGCGTATAATCAACAAACAACAAACAAGGGTGGAGCCTCAAACAATGAATGATATGATGCTTGAAGATCTCAAGTGAAATGGTATCTCTTTATGTACCTCCTCCGGTGCCGATCCGGCCCAGCAGGTAGATTCCATGGAAGGACACTGCCCTATACCTCTACTCCTCCGGCACACGCAGCCCGAAGCCCCAGGCCCGGATGGCAAGGTCCATGGAGGTCCCCGACCCCATACTAAAACTCAGTATCAAAACATATCATCCGGAAGCAAGTTCGGTTTCAAGATAGAGACCCAGTCTCGAATATGCATGCCCAGATCCTGTCCAGGACTAAAGTAGTAGGAAAGTATCTCAAAAACCCTCCAAGGGTGCTCGGGCATAACCGGGTCTAAACAGTAGAAAGTCATCTCGGGTACTCGGTCCGACCGAGGCTAAAATTATCTCAAGTAGCAAGAAAACTAAACTAGCACCCCGGCCCTGCCGAGTCTAGCGTTAATCATAAAACTGGTGATTTAAATCATAATTTTACTTTCTTTTACCCAAGAATATTCACAAGTTAAATCAAACCATTTCCAATTTATTTCCATAAAAAATGGGCAGTGTCAGTAGGCCTGAAGCCCAAACCGTAGTAAAACATGGATAAAACCTCTTTATATGCATGGAAATGGTATGATCAAACACAATAGCTGCCCAGCAGCTCACAATCAACCTATCGACCCTGCACAGGCCCATAGCTACTCAGCAAGCATAACCAGCCTAGAAGGATAATTCTATGCCCGGGACTCGCGGACATTCCCAATATCCCACCTTCTCTGTTCCAGAGTCAACAAGGCCTCACAGGACCACAAGGGTAAATAAAATATATCGGCAGGTACTACAAGCAACGGAGGAACAAAAGTAGGCGGACATGAATAAAACGGTCAAGGTCTGTGGTGCCAACCTAATAATCCAACCCAAGGATGCCAGCTAGTACAATTTTATCCGATATATGCTAAGTCTAGGGAGTTTAAACCATAACCTACCTGTCGTCCGATGACAAGCTACTAGGACGACGATGTCCAAGTCCGAACTGCTCTGAGAAGCTTCGAAATGAAATCAAATTGAATGAAATTTAATACAACACTAACGTGTGGGATTGAATTTTGCAAAGGAACTTTAATGCTACCAAAGATCCAAAGTTTGGCAGATGTGCATATATATGTATATTGGATTTTGCCAACAATCATTTCTAAAATGCTTATACTACATATTAGTAGTTGAAATGTGGCAATGTTGACATGTGGCAGCCATCATTTGTTGCAAAAGTTTGGTGTCCACTCCCCCCACATCCACGTGGAGGTGGGGTGGCACACCCTAAATATTTTTATCCCCTTATATATGTATTCAGGTATTGCATAAATTCATGGTAAAATAAATATAACTTTTTTAATATATCATAATAAATAGGAAATTATTTCAAATAAAACCTACTATATTATAATAATAATTTTCAACATAAATAAATTTACTATTTCCGTTAAAATATTACAATGTATAAAAATCTTATAAAATAAACACATACACAATTATGTCATAACAAAAGTATTTTTCATACACATTTAAAATACTTTAAAAAGGTAATAAAAATATAACTTTTTACCACATTCAACTTTAAAATAACATATTTTCAAATACGCGCGATGTTAATAAATTCTCAAACTTAGGCTCGCAAACCTTTGATACGGAACGAAGGTTAAGGTTATACAAACGCAAATCATCGCACGATTTCGATACTCAGCTCCTACGGCTCAGCTCTAAAATAGGGGAACGACCATAAGGACCAAACGAACGGCCAGGGCACCGAACCACCAGTCCCAGCAAGCCATAAATGACTTGGGGCCGCTACAGAAAAGCTCTAACAGTACAAGAAAAACGTATACGTGGAAATGACCAGAAGAGTCATTACATTATCCACTACTAAAAAGGACTTTCGTCCTCGAAATTCAAGGACAAGGGAGTACCTGAAGGCTCAAACAGCTGTGGATACTGAGCCCGCATATCTCTCTCGGGCTCCCAGGTAGCCTCCTCGACTGGACGATGCCTCCACTGAACCTTAACAACCAGGATTTCTCGAGACCTCAATCTCCTAACATCTTTGGCCTAAATAGCTGTCGGCTCCTCAACAAAGGCTAAACCCTCACCCAACTGAACGGAATCCCACTGTAACACATGAGACTCATCTGGGACATACCAACGCAACATCGAAACATGAAATACAGGATGTATAGCTGAAAACATCGGAGGCAAGGCTAGCTGATACGCAACACTACCAACCCTCTGAAGAATCTCAAATGGCCCAATGTACCTGGGGCTAAGCTTGCCCCGCCTACCAAATCTCATCATGCCCTTCATGGGCGATACACGGAGAAACACTAAGTCACCAACACTAAACTCCAAGGCACGAAGCCTACGATCAGCATAACTCTTCTGCCTGCTCTGAGCTACCCGAAGTGTGTCCTGAATCACTGAGACTCGGTCCAAGGAATCTCGAAGCAAATCTTTACTCTGTGGCCCAGATTCAGAACCATCAAACCAACCAATAGGCGATCTGCAACGCCTACCATACAAGGCCTCAAAAGGTGCCATGTCAATGCTCGAATGGAAATTATTATTATAAGCAAACTCAGCCAAAGGCACAAACTGATCCCACGAACCTCCAAAGTCAAGAACACAGGCCCGAAGCATGTCTTCCAGGACCTGAATAGTCCTCTCGGACTGGCCATCTGTCTGAGGGTGGAAAGCGGTACTAAGATGAACCTCTGTACCCAAATCTCACTGAATAGCCCTCCAGAACTGAGATGTGAACTGAGTGCCACTGTCTGAAATGATAGAAGCTGGGACCCTGTACAACCGAACAATCTCACGAAGGTATATCTGAGCTAACCTCTCTGCGCCATAAGAAGTCTGAACCGACAAGAAATGTGCTGACTTAGTCAGCCTATCCACAATCACCCATATGGAATCAAACCTATGAGAAGTACGAGGTAAACCAACAACGAAGTCCATAGTAATCCCTTCCCACTTCCACTCAGGAATGGGAAGTTGCTGCATCAAATCACCAGGTCACATGTGCTCGAACTTAACCTGCTGACAGTTGAAGCACCGAGATATGAACTCCGCTATATGCCGTTTCATACCACTCCACCAGTAAAGCTATCTCAAGTCTCTATACATCTTTGTTATGCCAGGGTGAATGGAGTATCTAGTACAATGTGCCTCATGAAGTATCAACTGAATCAAATCACTAATCCTCAGAACACAAAGGCGACTATCAAACCTCAGAACCCCATCTGAATCTAGAGTAGCCTGGCTGGTCTCACCCTGAACAACCCGATCACGAAGGTCACACAACTGCTGATCCTCAAACTGACGGCTCTGAATCTGATCAATCAAAGTAGAATGAACCTCAATACTGGCGAGAACTCTGCTAGGATCCGACAAGTCAAGCCTAACCAAACGGTTAGCCAAGGACTGGATGTCCAAGGCCAACGGTCGCTCTGAAACTGAAAGAGAAGCTAGGCTACCCATACTCACTGCTTTCCGGCTCAAGGCATCCGCTACCACGTTTGCCTTGCCCGGATGATACAGAATAGTGAAGTCATAGTCCTTCAGTAACTCGACCCATCTCCTCTATCTCGAGTTCAACTCTCACTGAC